>OX637865.1:33113111-33396376 GCA_951802705.1 Netelia virgata | reverse complement strand
GAGAGACGCGATTGTCGAAATCTACTGGCACATATGTCCGTGTCGTCTTGATTAACTGCGAGCACTTTTTCTCCATCTGATACAAGGAAAATTGTAGATCCGACACGCGATGAGTTTTGGCCAAGATGCTTCGGACAAATTTACCAGGAACTTTCGTCAAATACGGTCAACATTATTTAGGCGATATTTGCAGCATGTCAATTTTCGCGAGACTCTTTTTCTTTATTATTTATATTTAAAAATTTTCTTATATTCCGTATTTAAATATTTTTCTATATTTTAATACGTTAACTATTGTCTTGAATTTCATATTTAAATATTGCTTCCTATTCAGTAATTATTCCGTTTAATATTCAATATTCGGAAATTTCTCCGCCTATACAAAAAATTCAATGCATGGTAGCAATTCCATGGCCAATTGGTTTCTAATTGTACATACCAATAATCGCAGGACGTAACCTGAATTATTGTTAGGGGTGAGTCGCAGTCGTTCGAAGTTTACGTACTATCAGGAATTTTTTTCCTCCCTCGTATACGAAACTTGTTTCGTCCATCTTTGTTCTCGAGCGATATCGCCAGAACCCACTCACACACACACACAGACAAACATACACACGAACAAACGCGTTGTGCAATGATCATATTAAATTTTATTTCTTCACGGAATCGATAAGGGGTGGTTCCACGCGACGGGGTAAAAAAAAAGGGGACTCGAGGAACAGTGGACCCTGCGGTTTCGATGATCCGTACACAGAGAGCGAAAAACGCATGAACCACGCGGCCATCTCCAGATTTTTCTCGGTCCGTTCTTTCCCGTCAGTCGCACACGATAATAAATGGCGTACCGCATCGAGCAGTACGAGATATATATATTTTTATCGTCAGAAACGAGCCTCGAAAATAAACCCCCGCCCGTCGTTTCGAGGGGATTGGCCGACGCGTGGAGGCGTTCAGGACGCCCTTTCGCACCCTTCGATACCGCGACGATTCTCCGATCCGTGTCGTATACTCGCGATGGTCATCCGCCAGCAACCACCATGAGGGGTATGTGAGGGGGGGTAGGAATAGCAAAATCGAGAAAAAGAGAATTACATACTGCCAGAAGCGCATTTGTTTCGGACTCTCTCTCTCACATACATACACTCATACACATAAACTCCCCCTGCACGTATAATAAATTTTCCAAACGCCGTGGTCCGTTACTCTCTCTCTCTCTCTCTCTCTCTTTCTCGCAGTAAGATATTTATCATAGTCACGCGATCGTGGGCACGCCTGCGGCGTTCAGATCGCCAATAATTGTCGGATTGGTGACTCTCGTCCGGATGTAGTGGGTATAAAACAACGATGAACGGAAAAATGTCGCAGCTTCGGTGACCGCATCGACGTTATACGTGAATCGCAGGGTGAGAAAACAAAAAACCGCATGACGCCTCGCAGCGGGAACCAGCCACAGATATAACAGCGAAAAGTGTCTGTCACGCCTTCTGTTATTGAGGAGGGGGGGGGGGGGGGGATGAATGACATTTTGAGGGGTTTTTCGATTAAATTTTCTTTTTGAGCGTTCGAGAAAATTAGGAGAGAGTACGTGATCGGAAAATGAGAGGATCGATGGCCCCTCGGGAATTTTCACGCCGAAAAAAAAAACATTTCGCGTCAAAAACGAAAGAAAAAAAGTAGGTATGAATATTTCCGTATTATTTTTGTTCTTTATACGAATATCGTGGCTCGACTGTGCTTCGGGAGGTTTCACGTGTCGGAGCTCGAATTATACGCTCGCGTGCTTTCGTCCACCCTGTAACGATAATAACGATAAATTTCTATGCGTTTTTGTTCCACGCGACACCCTCGGCTCAAGGGTGAGAATCCGATGAAGTTTACTCAAGCTTACAATTGCGCGGGCCTCTGTGAGTCGGAATTAAGTTGGTATCGTAATGGTCTTTCGGACCATCACCTACAATATCTCTCTCTTTCTCGCTCTCATATATATATAAGAGAGAGAGAGAGAGAGAGAGAGAGAGAGGGAGAGAGAGATACGTGTGTTTACGAACGGTCGTGTGGGAACGATGGTATTAGCGTTAGGTCAAAGTAGATCGGCAGTAGAGACGTAGTACCCTCCGATTCTATCGATGCAATTGCGCACGGAGTCGCGGCGCAACTGCCCTCCAATACACCCTAAAAATTCTCCCCGTGCGTTGGGCTCAACGTCGTACAGTGATCAATCAGAAGCATCGGACGAGGGTGAAATAACACCCTTGCCCACCCCCGCGTGTTTCTCCCGACCAATGTGATTCGACGCTGACCACTGCGTCAAGACGAGCGGAGCGTGCGATTGAACGTTGGAGAATGCGGAATGGAATGAAGAATTGAGAAATGAGATGACGAGACATCGAGATCGACGAGGCGAGAAACGCAGAAAATGGCCGTTCGAATGTTTCGATCCTGTTTGAAAAAATGAAGATGGAGATTGAGACTTTTTCATATTATTTCTCGTACAACATTCTTTTATGATTTTTTTCCATCACGATCGTCATTTTGATCGACCCACTTTTCTCTTCTTTTTTCTTTAACGCATTTTGTTCCATTAAATTAGCCGAACGAATATCGCGTTGTTATTTAACTATACGGACATACGCACCCATTAATTAAAAGCGCAATTACTTTTTGGCCAAGTGAATAATGCACGCGGACGGCCCAAAAATCGTTGCGAACCAGACGAATCGTAAATCTCGTGACCAACCCAGCTTAAAAATAGAGTTCGATGCTTCTTCATTCTTTTATTGTGTACTGTCGTCGATCGATCGCGACGTAACAGGTACGAATATAAAACCGCAGCAAGTGGGCTCAGAACTCTCCCGAAACTCACGATTGAAAAGAATCACCAGATTCTGCACTGTGCGAGAAGAAACGAAAAGAAACGAAAAGAATCGTCGATTTTATTTAAAGAAAAAAAAGTAGAAAAACAAATATTTATATATAACCGAAATGTATCGTAATCGAAAGCGTGGAGACGAGGTAAATAGGATCTGATGCGAACGAGAGAGATAGACAAAGAGAAGGAGAACAACATATCGAATACCACAGAAGCAACGAAACTTCCGGCAGTACTTTTGTCCCGATCGTACAAGCATAAACGGACTGACACGATTTTCTTCGTAGGACGAGTAGCGTGGCAGCTCGTCTCTCGCGTCTTTTGTCGGTCATCAAGAGAGGCGAGAGTTGACAAAACATGACAATCATAACCGGGCGTCGCTTCGTCTCGTTCCCGTAACTCTCGTTTCCATCGACGGCTTATACCGATCCTCCGGGAGAAAGCGAGAGTGCGAGAGAGAAAGTGAACGCAGCTCTTTCCCGGTTTGCAACAAAGCCCACTCCCCGAGTGAAAGGGATCAGGACCAGCAGACAAATATTATTTTGACGAGAGGTTTTCCGCTTGGAAAATGTATTACGAGGCATGTCGCAACCACAACTTCGATGCTTTTACAATTTTCAACTGTGTGTTGCGAAACGGCAATTTCTTTCAAATCGCCTGAATTTTGTATTCAGGCATTTTGATCGTCTATGCGTAATAAATTATTCGCGTAATTCGAATCATCGAATGAAAGATGACTCATATATGAAGGAAGGGATAAAAAGAGTTTTGTTGATAAAAATCAAATATTACACATTTATTTATTATAAAAATATCGTTATCCCTTGAGAGTATAAAAATCACTTTGAACGACGAAAATTCCAATCAACCCCTTCCGGCTCCTAAAATCGAGGAATTTTTCTTCTTTTTGGTTTAATGCCTTCATCGCGTCCAAGTTCTTTTCGATCAGGACCACATGGCGGGAACTTTGAGAGGGTAGAAACGAGAGTATGATGAAGGTAATAACGAGGCGAGTGACGCTGTATGAGACAAAATAAAAATTTACTCCACGTCGAAGCGCTGGCGTCGTGGCATAAAACATCCATCCTAACCCAAACCCCGACACCTCGGATGTATTTTCTTCTTCGACGTGTATGAAGACAGAGGGAGAGAGAGAGACCGACAGACAGACAGACAGACTGAGAGAGAGAGAGAGAGAGATGAAATTTCTCACTCTCACCTTTGTCAGCGAGGACGATGACGAGAGCAGGACGAGGACGAGACATCTCATGGAATAGTTCGCGTGGAAGCTGAACGTACGTGGACGACCAAAGTGTGCGCTCGCGTTAAAAGGTTCTTTTACGATGTCGTAACGAGTATTATATTTCGTTGGCGGTCTCTCCTTCCCGAGCTTCTCTTCTCGAGTCTCGCATCCTCGTCTTTTGCTTCGTCCTGAGAGGTGATCATAAAGCGCATAATGTTACCGCGGAAAAGCTTGGCTCGCGTTACTTCTCTTACCACCCCCGGTTCTGCCTCAACCCCCCGCCTCACTCTCATCCTCACGAACATACATGACGTACACGCAGGTTTTTTCCTTCATATCTTGAACGACTACAACGTGATACGAGCGTGCGCCTGCGACGATACGACGCCATGAAATTTTTTCGTTTTTACACTTTTGTCTTTCGTTTAATCTTTTTTAGAAAATTATCACGTACGAGCATTTTTTGGAAATAAATTTACAAAAAAGAAACGTTAATCGGCTGTTGAAATTTTTCCTAAACTAAAATTTGTTCGATCGTTATAGATTTTATTTTTTTCCTTGCTTTTGAGATACCTCGATAATGTTAAATAATGTTTTTTTTCCCAATCGTTGCAGTATTTTCAGGTATCGCAAAAATTCACTTCATTCTTTGGAAACTTTGGAAAACGAGAGCGTGACGTTAAAAGTTAACCGTTTTACCGGTCCGCGGCCTCTATTGAAGAGCCGAGAATTATATATTTCCCGCAGGGTCGAGCGGTGTCGGTCTAAAATCTCGATTGGTCTCCGTTCCTTTTTCCGTCAATGCAAAACCGCTGAACACGAAGAGCGTCGACCGAGAAATTTGCGCACCTCGCCGAGTCAGCGACGACCCTCCCCTACGATATAGAAAAAGCCACGATGCGTCTTTTGGTCGAAATCCCGGACCGGCAAAAATGTAAAAATGCGGTTTATGACTTTATGCTCTCGTATTTTAGCGACATTTGAAACAATCGGTCGCGAAGGCGGGCTGACCTAACTGTCGACGTATTGAATATTTTACAGTCTTTTGACTTTTCCCGGATTTTCACTTTTTTATTCGACACGACCAAAATCTCGCGACGTTTGAAAAATTGAAAAATTTTAAAATATTTTGTTTTCCGTCAGTTATTTTTCAACGATTCATTCTATAGACAATTTTCAAAACGTTTCTTCGAGAATATTGTATCAAACGTAAGCGAATTCTTCACAATAGGGGAAACTTATATCTATGTTTATGGTGCTAAGAAAATCGATTTCGAATCGTTTCATAAACCTTAATCGTCAAATGCGAAGACAATCATGAAGAAAAATGAAGTCTTCGTTGAAAAGTTCAATATTGAATGACTTTATTGGTTATGAACGTATTGAAGACGTATTGAAGTCTTCCAACTGCGAACTTCAACATCGTCGATAACTCGCTGTCCAGTTTCGTTACGTAATCAGGACGATAAGTACCCAATAATTTTATCAAACGCACTTCGATTTATCCGACGAAGTATCACCCGTCGTTTCTCTCCGTTACTCCTTCCGACATCTTCCTCGACGAGGATTACGTCAGGACAGGATTGTTCTCGACAGTGTCATAAACCTGTCATCGCCAGCCACGTGTCCTTGCTACGTCCACCCTACTCGCCCGACATCCGCGAAGCGGCTGATCCACTCGAGCGGAATTATTCTTTCACGAGCGGAAAAATCGACCAAAATCCCGAATTTTCCTCATCGTCGTCTACGTATGTCGTATTATTTTCCCAAATTTTCGCGAAAATACGATAAAACTTGATTTTCGAACAAATTTATCCAAAAATAGAATGTTTTCTGGACGAATTAGCAATAATTTCGCATAATTTTGAGAATAAAAAAGTCACTTTAGTCGTTTTTCGTGGTGAGACTTGGTCGATCCGATCGACGACTCGAACGTCTCACCGCGTTGATGTTGGATTATGCAAAGCCTGACCTTGGCGCTGCACATTTGAGAATTCTCAAAAAGGCAATATCTTTCGTCGACGATCCCGGTGGTATTTTACATTCGAGAGATACGGATAGACAAGGATTTTTCGACAGCCCACAAATCAGGAGGAACGAGGCGAGAAAAATTATTTCCGTGTAGAAAAGATATATGCGTGCCTATGCGAGCCATAGAAGAGCCGTTTTCCGTTCGAGACTCAAAAACACATTGTATACGGTACCGCTCCAGATTTTCACGCCTGTTAGAAGCAAAACGTGTCATCTAACTGCAACGATCCTTCGTACGTCCGAGAGCGCGTCCTTGAAGGAAAACAAATGCAAAGATCGAATCGTTGTATGTGACGTAAGACGACTATCGTCCTTTTCGATGTTTCGGAGCAGCGCGTTCCAAGCCACGCATAATAAAACGAGAGTCGACCTCGAGTATTTCGAGTCCACCCCCGCTGTCTTTAACATTCACGAAGCAATTCCAGCCAATTTACATTTTTCGTAGCAACCTCCAAGGCGTTGTAGAAAATTCGTATTTTTAATTATAATTAATCATTTATTTTTCAGAATACTATTGTTTTTTTATAGAAACCCATGAATAATTACAATTTTAGTTCATAAATGGTCATATGACGGGAAAGTTACCGTCCTCGAAAAATGTGACAGGTAATATGACCGGCTGACAGTACGATAGTCTTGAGTTTGGGCGCCCGTGCGTTTAAGCCACAAGCCAAACAGGACAATTTCGGTAAACCACTCTCGACGCGTTATCTGTTTGCGAGCCAAGTCCGGGGTGGTGCGAGCAACCCCCTCCCTCACTTTGTTTCTCTCTCTCTCTCTCTCTTTCTCCCTACTTTCAGTTCCTCGTTCAGACGACGCGAGTGTCTAGCGCTTATAATATACTATGGAGCGTCTTGTATTAACCTCCACCCCCGCGAAACGATAATATTGCGACAAGAACCGCGCGAGCGCATAATATTTGCCTGTTTGCTCCCACCCTCCTGTGCTCGAATCCCAAAGAGCAAGCTTCTCGTACACCCTGTATCTTTCAAACGCGTTTTTCACGACCGATATGAGATGACGCTCGACGAGATCTTAGCTCGTTTGACGTGAGCCCATCGACTGTCTATAGACACACACGCCATATATATATATATATATAAATGTGTGTGTGTGTGTATAGCATGTTCCTCTTAAGCTTCATATTGAGGTGTTCTCTCAAGCTTAGGCACATATATATGTGTATATGTCCCCTTAAGTGTCAGAAATCGTCACGAAAGATCTGCAAACACTCGACATTTGCCGAATAAACAATATTTTATCTGCGTCGAAAAATTCTTCGATTCCGTCGAGTTGTCGAAGAATTTTGTTATCTCTGTTTCGGTTGAAAAATAAGATCAGAGAGAAAAGATGGCTGATAGTGTTTTGTATTCCAGGTTGGACGCATCGACGGTGGAGTTACAAAATAAAAAGGCAACCGGTGAGAGTATTAAGAGAAGCGACTTTTCTGGGAAAGTAGGACAATGTCGTCGTAAAATATAAGAAAATCCGAATTTATTATTTTTACGACGAAGAAAAATTCGATGGGGAAATATAAAGAAGGTAAAAGGAATGTAAGAGAGTGAGAGAGATAGAGAGGGGGGAGACTTTTAGGGACAGGAGGACGTTAATACACGCGTTCAAGAAATCAACTCCGGTGACATTAAAAATGGAGCGATTTTTACCCCAATCCTGGCTTAATGCTATTAGAATGAATGGGAAAAGAGCGGGAGGTGTATATACCTTTTTTTATTATTCGCTGACCGGACGCATCGTAAAGTGGTCAAAAAATTGTATAGGTAAAACGCAGCAAGCTGAAACGTGGCAGGGGAGAACGTAGTAAAATGTTCGAGTAAGCGCAAGCACATTATATGGATTTCGCTTGCAGGGGTTGGTGCTCTTTATGCTTTTGGTCAAAAAGGCAAAAGAGGTTTCCACGAATATTGCGGGATTTTTCATTATATTTTGGTAAGACGATTCAGGACCGAAAATCGAAGAAAATTTACGAAATTATATATTTAATTTCACTCGAAATTTTCTTTACTCCCGACAATAATATATTCTTTAATTTGAATAAAACGATTTCAATCAAATATCACGATAATTTTTGTTGTTTTCACAAGACAATTCTTTATCCTTTAGATTTCTTACCGGCATAAATTTCGCCGAGGAATTACAGAAAAATCTAAATTTCTAAACTCCATCCGCGATACCTAATTTCTATTCAATTTTCTTTTTTCACGTGGCATCTATAAAATAAACACCGCAATATTTTCGGGGGATCGCCCGTTTTTCACTTCGACCAACGTTCGACCATTTGCCGTAATACGATGTAGCTCGAGTCAAAGCCCGTCGAATAATGGATCATTCGAGGTGATTTTTGTTGCTCCATATTTTTACGAGGTCGGCCTTGTGCCATCGGGTGGTCGTACAACGGAGAAGCCGGGGAATTTTTATTAACCAAAAGAGGCTAAACAATAATTACAATGAATTTTCGAAAATCCAATTCCGAGAACAGTATCTCGGTTCGGCTAATCCTATTTGGTTGTCATTGTTTGCGCGCAAGTCCCGAGAATGAATATAGGACTGTGTGCGTGTGACCCAGTCCCCACTGCGTTCGAAGTTCGACGTACAAGACAACGAGAAATAAAGAGAGAAAGAAATATAAATATTCAGAATATACAATGAAATCGAATCTTTCTCCTAGGTAATGATTTCCGCCTTCCTGGAAATGCAAGGGTTATTCCGAGAATAAAAGAAGATATTGTAAACGTATAAAAGTGTTAATTGGCAAGCGCGATAGAGTCTTCGCGCAGCAGCAGGAAACCCCAATAAACAGCCTTCCCATCAACCCGTCCATTCTCTGACCCGATTTATTTAACATCGCGCGTAAAAGAAATATTTTATTCTTCGTAAATTCAATAATTGGATCGAAAAAAACATCATACAGCGACCCAATAGAAATGTCAAATAAAACAAAATCCATAATTTTCTAATTGAATTTTAACGAAACAATAGAAATGACAAATCTAAACAATTTTAAAAATGTCACATTTTCGAATTTCAAACATGTACTAAAAATCCTCCGAAAAAAGGGTAATCCAAAAATGCCCACTAATTCCTAATTGCCAGGCTAAAAGAGTCAAATACATTCAGGTCGGTCCCCCATTTTTCCTCTTCCCAAGTCATGCCGTTTTCAAAGTCAGCGGTGTTAATATCGCCCAGAAAACCGTGTGCGGGAGAAAAAAAAAATACGAAAAATCGAATGAAAAGTTCAGCTCGTCGTTGACGTTTTAACGAGTCATCGTAAACGTCCACTTTTATTGGACCTCGTGGTTTTTTGTGCTGAAAAGTCTCGTTCCACGACGCGGGTAATATCGTTGCGGTGGTGAAGTAAAGAGCAGGAAAAAAAGAAGAAAAATAAACAGGAGTAGAGGAAAAAAGATCGGAAAACCGGGTCTACGCTTTACGGGGCTTAAGCTCCTTCTGCGGAGAGAAGAGGTCGTTTTGCCCGATTTTAGGTCGCTCGTACGCTCCTCGGCGCGCAACTCTTTAAGCCTCTCCCACGGGACGTCGTCAGGTCCCGCGGGATGCTGAACAAAAGATTCTTGTGATTCGGTTTACGCAGAGAGAGAGAGAGGAAAGAAGGCATGACTCGGGAAACGTCAAAGGATTACCGCTGTAACGTTTCTTGCTTTTCAACCGAAATATCGCTTTTTGAATTATTATGCATTTTTGCGAAGGATCGCTAAACGGTTTTCGCCCTCTCTCCTGTAGTCATCGAATATTTTCATAACCCTCTCCGGGGACCCCGCCGTGACGAGACACGGAATTCCAAAATGTTGTGACAGACGCACGTTCTTTGCGGAAATATTCGTTTCTATTCTCGTTATACAAGCACAAATTTATACATACACATATAATTTTCATGTAACATCGTCGCAGCCTCAAACGTCTTTCGACCATCAAAATTTTTCGATCAGCGAGCAAGAAGAAATTTGAATATTAGGTACTAAAGTACAAAAAGGGAAGTCAAAAATAAACAAAAAAGTGATTTTTTCGAATTTGCACTAGATGAGGCACTGCCCATCTCGTTTCAATATCGAAGGCCCATGAAAATACACCTCGAAAACTGAAACTCGAACCAATAAAAATGGGAGCGTGATTTACGCCCGGTATGCGCAGGGTCGCGTTTGAACACGCCCGTTGGCGACTCGCAAAAATCCTACGGATTCCAATTTACAAAAATCTTCCTAGGGCAAAAATTCTTGAACGCTCAGTTTATATATATATATGTAGAGATAGAATATAGTCCACGGAAGTTGGTTCGGTGTCTGAACCTTTGCCAGGTAACGCGGTACAGCTCGATAGCCCCATATAGTTCCGAGATTGTAGAAAGAGAGTAAAGTACATATATACGGGGCGTTTCATGCTAAACCGGCCAGGTCGTGACTCTCATATCTATATCTAATTTTTCCGTTTGGCATTTTATGTATACAATTTTAAAAAAGACGTTACAGGAATTTTAAGATTTTTCAATTAAAAAATGAATTTTACAGACAGCTCGACTACTAAAACATCCCATATATAGTACTCGGCTCCCTCTCCAATTTTAAATATTTTTACATACATGTTTTCCCACTAGCCGCCAGAAAGTGGTTTCATGCGAGAAAATGCGACGATGGATCGAAAAAATTGCAGATAAGAAACAGAACATCCAGATCTATAAATACTGCGTAAAAAAGTTAAAGGGCGTAAGTGGAAATAAGTGAAATTATCGACCGATTTGCAACAACTGACGGTCTGAGCGTTATCAGAGCATAAGTCTGGCCATCGGTCACTCGCGAAATGTTTAATATTTCGAAGACTCTGTCGGGTATTCGTATTAAAATTCGAACGAGTCGAAGTTGCCATCAACTCCTCCGTTGTCTCTTTCGTCGCTCCGTCGGAGCATCCCACTCCTTTTGTTCCATCCCAGGTTTACATTTACCAAACGAAACTAGGTCACTCGAGAATGAAATTGTAATGAATTCAAATCGAATATCTTCGTAATATTGAGCTTCCCTCGTCGAAGGATGATCTCGTTACGTAGCCAAATATATACAGATATACAGCATATGTATAAGCAAATTAAAATATGATTATTCCGCAACCTTTGAATCTTTTTCGTCGATCTTTTTAATTAAGAAGAATTATCTTTCGATAAATGATATTTTCTAAAAATTGGCAAAAGCAATCGTTTAAAATCGAACAAAAGCCTTACAGCATGGTCGATCAGACCTGGAAGGTCCTCTACACGAGCGGGTAAAAATACAGGCCGGAGGTTCGCGAAATACGCACGAGCGTTTCCCAGCAAAACTGAGAAAATGAGGAAAACTGCTATACGCGCAAGTATATTATTCGTTCGACGCTCGAAACGGCAGAGTCTTCGGTGCTCCGAAGGCTCATAAATAAATAAACTAATACAACATAATTGGAACACGCGAACCAAATTCATACGGATGGCTTTTCCGCGCGCACTAGTTTATGCGCGTGTATATACATATATTTATATATACAGGGGGGATGGAAAAAGGACGACTTCCACGGGGTTTTATAATTCACAGCCACAATAAACCGCGCCAGGGCAAATGCCTCGAACGAGAAAGCAACGAAGCGACCATCGTCTACAAAGTCAACGAATGGGTAGAACGAGCTGAGAAATTTTCTTACGATACGCAAAACGGGTCGTTTTTCGTCTACCCCGTGGACGTAATTACCCGGAGGTTTTTCGAGGATGTATACAAGTTAGAAATATAGGTAAGATGTCCTATATAGAAGCAAACCCTGAAAATATGTTCTACCGTATACGAAGGCCGACCCTGGACCTTCGCCGGGGGTTAACGGGGTAAGTCCCGCAGGTCGGGGTCCTCGACACTCGGGACCGATCAGTGCGGAACGTGTACATCACCGCACCGTTTTGTGATTTCAATGGCTCGCAGACACCGCGTGCCCTCTGCGCTCATTATGTCGCATGATCACCGTGAAAACATCCCGAACAACCCTTTACCGTGCACCGTGAAAGTCCGGCATCCCCACTCTTCGAGTCCCCTTTAATAATTTCGAACGGTAAGTACAGCTCGTGTCCCTCGAACACTTTTACCTGAGAGCACATCGACTATTTCTCGCATAAGGGAGAGTCTTAAACCTTTTTTTTTGTTCAATGAAAAATAATTCGATCAAATCGGTCTAATATTTTGTTTTAATATTTACTCCATTTTTCTGGTTTTTCATAAAACTATTCGAAAAAAACATTATTCGACGCATCGATTATTTATCCGTTGGATTTATCAAGAATTAAAGGATCGATATTATCTTCGATTGCTTCAATTTCGTCAAGCGTTTCGAAATTATTTAAACAATGATTGAAAATGAATAAATCATTCGCTTCGATCAATTTATACAAATATCACGTATGAATGAAACGTCGCGTTTCGATTCGAGACGAGAAAGATATGAATGAAGAGAGAATGTTTCCTCGGGACACACCGTTGAATATTCCTTACCACCGGCAGGTAATTCGAGATTTTCCTCCGTAGGTCGAAGCTCGGGGTAAGATTCAACTCCGTCGCCCCGTATTTGCGCGATCGGTTGATGTTTCTTTCAACCGACGGTGAACGAGAGTCGAATGAAACCGGAAAGGGAGAGAGGAGCGTGGAGTTCTTACGAACGCGCTCTTCGAGCAAAGACCGGCAGGGTGATCTCTCGTACTCGAATGCACACATACGCGCATGTGTTACAGACCACAGGCAGATACGCGTCGTCGCCATTCATGCTTTCCTCAGTGAGAAACCGCACGATGGTCAAGCCCCCATTTTTCGAACCCTTATGGAAAGTTGAGTAACATTATATTTGTTAATTGTGAAACTCGATCCATCTCCCTACGGAGTGGCCCGAGTTATGGTTCGCGCATGTGTGTTACCCGCTCGATTCTCTCTTTCTCTCTCTCTCTCTCTCTTCCTCTTTCTTTCAGCGTTTATACCTGTGCCCAGTCTGGCGTGGGAAGCCCTCTGGACAGGGTAAAAGAAGTCTCGATACATCCACAAAAAGCTTCTCGAAATCCAGCAACCTCCCTCGAATCCCCGACGAATGGTCCAGATTCGAAGATAACGTCATACCTGCTCGGTTTTTGAATCGATGACGTCATTGTCCATCGTGCATATTATCTACATTGTACCGAATTAGCTCGCTCGAGCAGGACAATAATACGTTAGGATCCACGAAATCGCATTAAAAAAATGTCACAGGTGAAATATCGTCAAAGATCCAAAGGGCTGTTCGGATAAGATTTTTCTACCTTACATCCCTTAATTTTGTTTTATCTTCTGTACACTATACGCGTAACTGTAGTCGAACGAGGTGAAGACGAACCGGTGAAAATTTATCCGAGGGTTGTTATGGAATGGAATTACGCGTTTCGAATATTATCCGGGAAACTTTTTGAAAAGATCTCTACGAGCCCTTGGCTCGCTTGCATCCCTCCATGTGTCCATCCTCGAGTGCTAAGCCACCTAATTTCATTTCTCGTTTTGCCCCTCCTGGCGCCTAGATACCATTTCTTCTTCGTCTCTCTGCTTACATCTGCACGAGTTTTTCCACGTGTGGTAAATCCCTTTGAACAGGTAAAAATGGGGGTGAGTTGCTATGGCAGATATATATATGTATATACGGGTTGTAGGACGATATGGCCAGGTTTTAGCTGGACCGTTCCCACGCTTCGAGTTGCAAAACATCAGATGCTCCAGATCGTTCGTTCACTCTCGTACTCTTCATCGATTATTTCGGCTCTCATCTTCGGTCGGTCGATCGATTTAGTGTAAAATTTAGTACAATATTGCTCGAAGGATCATGAATTATATTCGAATCAATGGCAAGAAACGATCTTTACAAGAATATTACAGGTGTTTATTATTTATTTAGTTTCCAGGATTTTTGATTCAAATCAGAAAAATTTAAAGAATATCTCATTTTCAATAATTGATATTAATAAATAACAATTATTATTATTTTGATCATTCATAATTAAGTTTTTTGTGAATTCACGCGATAAGAGTCTGCGCAAAAATCGAAATCGTGAAATTCTGTCAAAAACGCTCGGATGTTTCTCATGACTCATCGACGCTGCCTTCTTATTTACCGAATCAAATAACAACGCAATACCTCGGTATGAGATGATTCACGAAATCTCTTTGACGATTCTCGCATCACTCGTTCGTCATGCTCCTTCGTCAATTTTTTTTTTTTTTTTTTTTTCACGATTCGGCGAAGAATGAGGAACTATTACACACGACGTAGCAGTAACCCTTCATACGACCGAGAAAGGTCCAGACCGAAGATACACAGGGGATGGGGCTACGGGGAGTTAAATTTTGGTCCCCCCTTTTGCAGCATCGTGGGCAGACGAATTCTCTCATCCCCTTATGTAAACGACCATTCAAATATCACGTATAAACCCCGTGACATATACCTTATACCTGCCAAGGTTCCTGGGAATAAACGCCAACGATCCCTTTTTCTCCATTCGTCTCTAACCTCGACGATGCTTTACGTGAAGATCCGCGCAATTTTCGTTGCCCCGAGGGAGGGAAAAAAAGGATGCGGGGGATCGATTATTCCCAGTTTACGGAAAAAATGTCGAGTCTCGTATACCCCGAGAGATACGTACGTATACCTGGATATCTCGAACGCAACGACGGACGTGCGTTGCCCGCTGACCGTGGGAGCCGATATATTCGCTCACGACCACGTTGTGCCGGTGTTACTATATTCATCGTGCACCCTTCATCCCTCTTGTACGGAAAAATCGTTCAACGCGTATACTCGTATGGACACTCGTATCCTCGATCCTTTTTTCAAATTGTTGGGTTCATTTGAATAGGATCGGCCGTGGGAGTTCGTCGCAACTCTTGCACCATTTTCCATTATTCGTCGTAAGGAAAATGTGGACTTTTCGTAATTTTTGGCTCGATACGTATCGAATGTTTAAGGACGAGGCCTGAGAGACGTCGCAACCCTTTTGTATCGCGATTCCACCTTCCTCGAGTTCCCACAAAGTGGACGACACTACGTATGTACACATGTTTTGAAAAGTCGAGAATCGCTCGGAACGAGATTGGATTTTCGCGTATCGTGGGTGTGGGAATATTTTCAAGGGAATCGAATTTTATTTTTATGGTCGAGAAATCAACACAAGATCTATTTACGAAGAATTTTTGTCCCCGCTTTTCGTGTCCTCATTTTTTGTTTGTTGATTTTATTGTTTCTCGTTGATAGGTATGAGGCAATGTTTAGACAGTAAAACGTTAACTTCGATCCTTATCGAACGTTGATCCCCGATAGAATCGTCAAATATTTCGATTTACGATCGAAAGTGATTCACTCTTGTCGGTTCTTTTTCGTGGAATCGCCGAAAAAATATCGTATAGGTTTTACCGTGCGGTAAAAAAAGAGAAGCGCTCATGATTTTTAGTCGAAGAATCTGAACGAAGAGCTCTTTCGTAATTTTTTTTGTCGTTCCACCCGACTCGGCTCGAACGAAGAGAATTTTTTTGCCCCTTCTTTTTTATTCCATGGTCCACGCATCCTGCTCAACCTGCTCCCAGCCTTCCCAAAACGTGTACTTCCGGTCAATTTCCAATTTTTTCAACCCGTAATATACGTGAACATCGTAAGAGAGATGAAAGTTTTTTTTCACCCCCGTAATATCCAAGAGGTCCTCCCGCATCTGCGAGACCCCGAGGAGTGTAACGAAAAGTGGTGAAGCTTCGACGTGTGGGGAAAAAGTGGGTAAAGAACACGAAACGATGGGCGAAATGTGTATCGTGTCGCGAACATGTGTGTAGGAAATGAAAAACCAAAAGGGAAAAAACATCGGGGGATAGACAGAGAGATAGAGAGAGAGAGAGAGAGAGACAGAGTTTTCGAACCGCAACCGCGAAGATCGGCTCCTCGACCACTTTACCCTGGCTTACCCGACGCGTCCTTAAATTAAATTTGTTTATTTAACTTGGCACGTATATTTCCGGAACGGCGAAAACTCTCGTGCTTCGAGTGCGGTAACCGATCCGTTCGATGGTCAGAGGATGGGAATAAGGATGCGGATAGGACTCGATAGGGGGATGAAAAAACGAGGACCAGCACTTGGTCGAGAGCTGGAACAAATTTTCACACGGAGTGTCATGTGTGACTGGACCTGCCAAGACCGATGGTGCTCGTTCCTTAGTTTTCACCCTCTACGACTGTTCATCCGGTCATTTTCAGCTCCCGAACGTTGAGTGTCCTGACAAACTTGTTTTATTTTCACAGAAAAGGGATGCTGGGCAAACAGATTAATTTGTACACTGATTGGCCTCACCGAGGGGTTGAAAAATAATTATTGTATCGCTTTACAGAAGATTTCTCGTTGAATTAAATGATAATTATTATTGATAACCGTACATTATTTATTGGACATTATTATAGTGAAAAGTTGTTCAAGACAATTTGCCGCCCGACGATGGGCCAGTCGCTCTAAGCTGGCTAACGACTGGACCATACAACGCAAACTCCCCAGAGAGATTAATAAAGGGGAAAAACGGTTAGGGTAGAAGGACATCCGGACGTGGGTTCGATTGCAGATGGTTGAATGAAATGAGGTTTTGGAACGGGGGAGTAAAGTGGTCTCGAATATGGTGGGAAAAATGAAATTTTGGAAAACTTGTAAATGGTCGAGGTAATTAATAGTTTTCGTGGCTGCTAGACTCCTAATAAATTATTCTAGGAACAACAAGGGTTGAAAATATTTTTACACAGAAAATTACATAATCGTGGTACAAAATTTGTAGTTTTTCATTTCCTTGCACCCTGAAAATTCGATGCATCTTATGGCAGAATTTTCATTAAGTACAAAAAGAACGGCGAGAACGAAAGATGATACGTTGAGAGACGGAGAGAACAATCTCAAGGTTTATCCTATTCAAACAACCCTGCGAACCACATACATAACGATCGTTGCATAACCTGATGTAACCGGACCATAGATTTTGTGTCCGGCATCGCAGTTCAAACAAAACGCCGGTCAAAACTCTCTCTCACTTCCTATAGTGGAGAGATCGGTACATCTAGGATATTGCCGGATTTCCGTTCTTCCAGGGGTCTATGAGAGGAACGAGGACAACGGGCGGGCCGAGTATCAGTGGACAAATTTGTTTTGAGAAAATAAAGAGAAATTTTCGGAGAAAACAGGGGAAACGTAAATAGTAAAGAAGAAAAAACAACGTGGGCAATCTTCACTGTCGCCCATTCTTATTTTTCATTATAATTTGCAATAATAACCTTGCTTTGAGAACAAATTAGGAACGGAACGGGAACGTCAAAAAATACTCGCATATGACGTTTGAAGGACGTTCCTGACTCGATCGAATTTCGCCTTGCCCACTTTTCTTGATGGCAGTGACCATCACCAGAGACCCTAATCTATCACCCCGGGTTGTCTTCGCGATGCATCGACCGAGCATTTTGATTAATATACATCCCTTCTTTATATTTACACACGAATATCTTAGACGTCGACGAAATAATTGTTTAAACGGAAGGGTTCGTCGATCGTTATCTTTTCGACACTTGCTGGCAACAAGTTTACCTTATTGATGCGACGATAATTCTGTATAATTAGTTAGCGTTTCGATCATAACGGAAAAGGGTTCGAGTCATGACGTGCCATCAGATATTCATCACGTTTTTCCCCCTAACTTTTCGAGAACACTCCGAAGATGAATTACTTTAAATCGTTGACAATAAAAAATGAACTTTAAATAATAATACAAATAAATCATCATGAATAATCTAGCGAACAAACGTCGAAGAAAAAGAATCGCTTATTAAATGAAAAAAAAGTCAAGGTCGAAAAATCGAAAAAGGAAAGTTCTTTTCTTATTTTTCTTCTATTGAAAATTATATAGGAGGCGCAACCCTTTTAAGAATCGAGACTCTCGCGATGAAAGATGCGGAGCAAAGAAGTGGAAGAAAGAAATGGGTGGAGCTGGTATTCGTTTAGGAAAAACTTTGGGCGTTTTAACGCGTCTGTGCATCCCGAACCGTTTTCTCTCTCGTATCTCGTTGCCGAAAGACACGACTGAAGAAGCCAACCGAGAATCTCTTTTCACGTTCCTCTCATTCTTGCGTCTAGTATTATTCATCTACTTTACGACACCCTTTTACGCGTGTAGGTTGCCCCTTTTTCTCCCAAATCCCATCTTTTTCCCCCCTCGAGGTTCTAAAAGCTCGCACCATTTAGGAATATTTAAGAGGACGAACGTCGCGTGTATTCGCTTTCAAGGTAATATTAGTGCGCGTGCCGTCAAAATAACACGTGCGCTAAATATCAATTTTATTACGTATAAGCATGGTGAAAATACAATTAGGTAAATAATTAAATTCACCCCTAACCCCTTTCAATCGATTCATTAATTTCTTATATCTCTCAAATGTTTTTGTACGTCGTTACCTTTTGTTTTTACATTTCTTAAAATATTTCCAACAAAAACAATCCTTTTTTCGTTCAGTAAACAAACTTTTATCACCGATGTCAAAAAACTTGTGGAAAAAAAGAGATCGCGCTGATAATCGATCTCGAGCTACCAGCTTCGCGTCCACCCTTCTCGTATTTACGAGCCACTTCCATTTCGAGAAAAAAAAATCATCAACGATACGCTTTCCTCTAGGACAAAACTCGACCTGCGCAATGTGAGCGATACGAGCTTATCACAAGAGTCCCGGGAGTTTACGTGGAGAAATTCTCGCTGAGCTCTCCACGGTTCGTTGTCACCGGAGCGTGCACGATGTATGTGCAACGAGTGCAGGAATCGCGGTACACGCGCCTGTCTACGCACTCCTAGGGTCTCGTAAAGTGGCCACAGATAACAGAAGGCAGAGGATAAAGTCTGGCTCGAACTATGCACCGACTCGTAGTGAGTCACACGCGCGAGTTTATTTTCTATATATAGACACGCATCTCCGACGCTAGAAAGGAGGGAAAGCGGTGATTTAAATGGGCACTTTGTTTAATTGCGTTATGTTTACGAGCTCGACAATGGCATCCTCGTACGATAAAGACGCGAAAAAGGAAGAAAATTTGTTAACACTTCCTCACCGACGACCGGTCGAGCGTGACCTGAACAATGCTTCTAATCGTCCTATCGAACCTCGAACGGAGTCGAATATTTTTTATGAGAAAACGTATCAGGAAATTTGCCACCTTATGTCAATTTGATAATTGTCCGTCAATTTTTGAAGATTGAATAGATTTTGAAAAATCGTATAAGAAATAATTTTTTTAGAACTTTAATAATATTTTATTGATGAATAAATTAATTCGTTTTTATCAGCGATTGAGTTCTAAATTACAGGAGTTTCACACCTGTGATGATTTTAACGTTCGAATGTCACGTCTATTTTTATTTTTCTGATATTATTATCGGTGTGATAAAATTAGTGGGTTGGTTGAATGAGAATTCATGAGAATGAAAAAGAAGGCTCGAGCACCGTGAAGAGCGTTTGATCTCGAATCGAAGGAACAGCAGGTGGCAATAAAGTTAGTCTTTCGACGTTTTAACACTTAATCGGTCCACGATCTAGGCGGCTCGCGTCCAAATAGCTTTTTTGTTTGTAAACGACCGAGTCGAAACGCCCTCGGGATCGCGTTATCGAGATGCTCGATCGTGGCACCTTGATACACCCACTTCGGGCCTGCTTACCGTGGTCTTAACCGCGATCAATTCAGCTGCGTGAACACGTCTCTTGGATCTTTAATAACGATTATTGCTTTATTCACACTACGTAGATCATATTTATGGTAAGCTGCGTTTACAATAGATGAATTAACATCGCAAGGCACATTGTAACACTTCGATAAGAAATAGAACCTGAAAGATTTAAAAAACCCGAAGAATTGAGTTGAAAAATATGTTTAATTTATTTATTTACCATTATTTTCACTTTTCATTAAATTTCGTGGCATAAAAAATGCTTTTTAACGAATATCAATTCGAAATTATATAATTTGTTAATAATAATAATCGCTTTTGAATAAATTTGCGGTTTAATTGAATAATCGTACAATAAAATATATTTATTTATCACTAATGAAAATTAATGATAATTTTTTGATATTTTCGACATGATTATTATTTTTATAAAATATCGATTCGTTTTCAATTTATAATCGTAGAACAACTAAACCGTTCGTTCCGTATTCTCGATCTCGCTTCTCAAGGATTCCGAATTCTTCGAGAAAATGTAGATGGGGAGGGAATAAAGGAGCCGAGAGGTTCTCTCCAGAGACGAAGAAGGATAATTACGATGGTTTTATATTGTCGGAAAAGCGAACGACGAGACGCGAGCGCAGCTGGATTCATTCCTCACCTGCGTCCTCGCACTCGCACCCTTCTTTCCTTCCAGTTCGAGGCTCGTCTCCACCCTCGAAGACGCGTGCACTCCGACGATTATTTGTGACTTTCGGTTCTACCCCGCTCCTCTGGCGTCGCGTCTACGACTTTGAGATAGTCTTACGACGTCACCAACGAAAAAGGGAATATTCATAATCTAATGTTTCTCGATAGTCTCGCTCACCCTCGTGCACACGACCCTTATCGTTCTTCTCGAATGCGACTGCATTGTTTATACATCGCACACAGCCTATCGCAACATTTTTCTTACCGTTGCGATAAGCAGCAATTCTCAAATTCTTGCTGGCTAGAATATTCGTATAGAAGGAATACATTGTTAGTCACGAGTTCGATCGTTGACAACTTCTCGAACTCTGTCGAGTGACTGACGGGGAAGTGAGTGAAAATAAAGCAATCCAGAATAAATTTTTAAGAACCGATATTTTCAAAAATTTCACTATTTAACAAAAAAAAGTATATTGTTCTTATTAATCATGTATTTATTCATTATTTGAAAGCGGGAAATGTATGAAAATGAAAAAGAGTTTAATATGGAAATGAAAAAGTAAATGCAAAGTTTCGGGTCGAAATCGTCGATGGCAAGTCGACGAGGGAAATACGATTCGATAATCGAAGCCACAAGTTGAATATTTCATTCCCTTAGACCGGATGAACGTGTCTATACAGCTTACGGTCATTGGAATCGAGTTTCCGTCACCTCTCCCTCTCGCACCCGCTCTCTGTCTCGCTCTCTTTCTCTCTGGTACTCCGGGAGACTCGATAATACCGTCTAATTGGTCCTAATACCCACTTGCATTATGTCGCCGACCGTTTTCCGTCGTATTCATTTCCGATCTTTCAACGAGATCCGTCAAACCTCGTTCGTCCTTCTCGATCTCGAATAAAGGCTATACGTATATAGGCAAGGGTTGTACAAGGCTTAAAATCGATGCTCGTAGAAAAAGATCGAAAAAGGATTTAACAAGATTAAAATGTTCGACAGATCTCTGCATAGTAAGAAAATCACGAATGTATGCCACGATATCGTACAACGTCCTGAACGACCACGGCGACAAACACAAATCTCAAGCTTAAATATCTTCGCGACAAGTGTCCCAAAGATATTTATGATTGTATTAAAAAATATATATAAAAGTAACATTCGACGAAAATCTTGACCACATGTGTTATCAAAATATGAGAATCGAATGTCTCTTTCAATGTTCACCCCATTCGAAATCTATCTTCGATGTCCATCAAACAGACGTCACTTTTGTCACCCTAACCCCACATCTTTTTACTGTCCTTTGATAGCGAAAACTTTTATCCTCGAATCATATAATGTATAAATGTTATAGCTACGTATAAATATGTGTATTTTACATACACATATGTAGGTGCGTACGTACCTATTCATATAGATATACGTAAAAACGTTGAAACGCGAGATTTGAGAAACGCGTCGGGGCTGGAATGGCTGTCGTAGCCAGTCGATACATTCTTATTTCCGTACAAAGCCTTTCAATTTCCCTACCGAGCCTTTGATATTTCGCGCTAGGGTCACAGGGTCGCGACGTGCCGAGGGTCCTTTCATTTTTACAAGGATCGTGTGTGCGCGCGCCCGTGTGTTTGTGCATGTGTGTAGGCCCTTGGTTCTTTGCATTCTTCCCATGCTTTTTTTTCTCATCCTCCTTCGGCCACCTTCCGGTCTGCGAGAGCCACCCTTACGGACACTCCGAGAACCAGAGAGTAAAATGCACTCGTCCCTCTACCCTCTTGGACGCCAGTGCGCATCAAGCGTTTCACCGGCCTTCTCTCATGACCGAACGCCCATGGTTTTTCTCAATTTTCTCTTCGGTCTTCATCGGGTGGAATTTTTCATCCCTTGGAATTGCTGTAAAAAGAGACGAGTTTAATCACACCTTTGATTATAATCGACACATGGAGAGTCGCATCGGAAATTTCCCATACAACAGGACGTTCGAAATCAAAAATCAAAATTCAAAAATCCAAAAAACTTAATCTTCACGTTTTTTCTCTTTTGACCGACGAATTACGACGAATCGAGAATAAGAATATGATATTCCTGTCGTACGGGAGATTTCCGAATCTTTCTCTACGGTCTGCACAGTGTCAAAAGGGTAAGTTATATATACGTATATAACGTTCAGGTAAATCCTTCTTAGTCAGCCGAAAAAAAATCTTTTTCCCCGTGCGTGTCCTCCAGGAAGCGATAAATTTCCGCTGGCTGCAAGTTCAGCCATGTGCGCGGGGGCGCAGCGCGAAATAAAAAATGTCAAACTCGGACGAAGCACAAAAGGAGAAACGTTGGCTATTCGGTGAAAAAAAGGTGCTCGTAAAATCGAGTAAAAATTCACTATATGTGTGAGAGTTTTTCGTAAAGAAAATCCTCCTCTGCGCTCACGCGCGTGTCGACCGATATTTTTGCCCAGTACAGAACGATATATATATATATATACTAAATTTTGAACTGTAAACGGTGTATTATCATGGTCGAGAGAATCCTTTCGATTTTATTTCTCCTATTTACACGTGTACGTGACGTTGCAGCAGCGAAGAAATCGAAAAGATTCACTCGACCATAATAATTTACCGGTTAAAGTTGGAAGATGACATACCCCCGTTACGTTGTTCGTTGAAGAGGCGTGAAAATTTCGGCGAGTCGAGATTCTCCTACACTTTAATAGTTGCGATGACACATAGTCGTTTGGTCGCCAAAGGATTTTCTGTCGGACGCGACGATTCGCTTGAAAACAAATTTTTTCAGAAAAATGTCTCACTTGATAAATAAATTCGGATCTCTTGGTAGAACCAGCGTGAAGAAATCCTGCAATGCATATCGCCGTGGAGAGTGATATATCGTCTCCATTTTCTCGAAGCACGGGCAAACGCAATTACGTTTTGGTCGCGACAGAAAAGGATTTTTGTCGGCGAACGGACCATCGCCATCGGTAGCCGTTCCAAGAGTCGAGAGCCAAGACGTTAGCCACGCGTTAGGAAAATTCGTTCCATGAACCTAGATCCAGTTACTTTCCCAGTAAATTCCGTCGGTTTCTTTTTATGATACAACCCTTTTTGACTACCGTGGAAAAGATAGATTGAGAACTCTGTTCGCCAGATTACGTTCTAAAAATTGTCTTACATCATAATTATAGGCTTTTGCATTGAAAGTTGTGAATGTTAGTAGAATTTTTATTTTTATTTAACTTTTTTTAATGACTTTTACTCTCCTTCATTTTCCGAAGAATTTCGACTGCTAAAGTTGTCAAATAAAAACATCCATTTTCACTTCGATCTATTAACGAAATGTGCTATTTTTTGAAAATAATAATTCGATTCAACAAAAATAGCATAAAATGTATTTTACAAAGGTCAAAATATTTTTTTCCTCGGTTCTCCTCCACCGAAATGACCATCTCAACCCCATTCTCCAAGCTGGAGCCTTCCAACTGTCATCTTTCACTCCTACACTCATGATAGAAAGAAGAAAAAAACTTTTCACATTGTAAACATAGCCGATTTTCAAGTTTACCACCCCTAGTTCTCGGTCTTTCTCTCGCTTTCTCTCTCGAAGAACGAAGTCGTGCAATCGATGTCTCATTGTGCAAATTCTAAAGTCCCAGGACACCATATTGGGCCTAGGACGACAGAGCAGAATAATTCTGGCGATAACGATGCACCCCCTCGTGCCCGACATTATTAATCATACAGTCATAAAGCATTCGCAGTTTAAACTGCCCGAATAAAAGAGGCCGGACGCGTGCGGATGATTTTCTCAAATGAAACGCTTCCAGGCAGCGTTTCATTCGAGTCAGTCCCGGAACAAGACTTCCCGTCGATTTTTCTACCGCGTTAACGGAGTGACATTGTCCAGTCTCGGTGAAAGTTTGGCCCGTACGCGAACTTGACACTCGAGATAAATGTCGTCTCCCAATGGAGTTGCATGGACACCGCGCATCCTTTTTTCCTCCTCGGTCAGCGTCTTCTTTTCCCTTTCAATCTTTCACCGGCCGCGCGTTACACGCATTGCCAAACTCGTCATCCATTTGCTCAGCCTCCGGATCTCGCCTTTCCTTTCCTCTTATACATCGGCAATCCTTCTTTCTGTTTCCTTGCATTATTCTCGTCCAAGCTCGCTCAGTCATTCCTCTCGATCTTTGGCCCTCGTTCACCCTCGAACTCTCGTGTTCATCGGCTATCCGACTCCTCGTGGCAAAACCTTTGCTTTATTTTCTCCCTGGTGGTCCCCATTCTCATAAATCGTCCACCGTACCCGTTACCCTACCATTTGCGAGTCTTGTATGTACGCGCTTTCACGCAAATCCTAACATACCCCCTGTGAGGTCGAAGAGAGGGTAGGAGAAAGGAACGCTGGACTAGCTCTGGTCATCACGTGTGCGACACGTCGATGGCTCCGTATGTTTCCTGTAACGCATCTCTCTCTCTCTCTCTCTCTCTCTCTCTCTCACTCACTCTCACTTTTCTTCTCCCTTATAGTGCTCGGCTAAATTTCGCCTCTTTCGTTTCGTCGCGGAAGTTAGCGTCCATATAGCTCCTTCGAAGAGAAATTCACCGATGTAATTACAAATTTTCACGGTCGTGAACGGTCCTCGTAATCGAAAGCGTCACGACCGGTATGTCCGCTTTTGGTCAGGGTAAAAAAATGCCGCCCTCGAAAAAAGGGAGAACGAGGATAAAAAGTCCCTTCGAAGTTTCGTTCTTGGAAATTACTTAAATCATGGAACCGTTCGGTAGAATTTGTAAAAAGATTTTCCTCAAAAAATGAGAAATAGGTCGCGATTTGGAATTTCGTATTTATTATTATTTATTAATTTATCTCATTGGATTTCGTTTTCGACGTTATTTCGTTCAATAGAAACCTATGCGTAAAATCATTTCATGGAATTTGAATTGTTTCATGGACGCAAGAAAAAAATCTTTCCGCTGGCTTAATTTCGTTCGACGGTTTCGAATGAGATATTACGGGAAAAAAAAACAAAATAAAAAGAAATAAAAAATTAACCAAAATGGGTAAACGCTCTTGAGATAATAACGGTAGTTACGTGACCATGTCATAGGAAATCGTTTCTTGGTTCGGGCTTTCGAAAATTGTTGTTGTGTCGTTTTGCCGAACGAAATAGCTCGGGATAATGACAAAAAATAAACCACCGGAAATCAATTCAATTAAAATAATTTGCAGACACGTTTTTTTCCTTGTCTAGACTCTAGGATTCATCTCGTAGCACGTAAATAGCTAAATTCTCGTGACCTTGTATCGAAGTCACAGAGTCAGCAAAAAAATCTCTGCCGTTCGGGAGATCCGTGTGTCCTTAACTCACCGAGAAATCGAGGATCGTTAGGGCGAACGGTCCCTCCGGCAGGGTGAGACGCTCCACAGAGAGAACGATCTTACACGCAACCCCAAAAAAATCGTGGCCCGCTGTCCGGTTGACCCAAATTTTGTAGAAACTAAAAGACCGAATCGTGTACATCCCGACGATGTCACGCGGTGCGAGACTAAAACGTTGTGTATTCCGCGTACGGTTGACCCCGCTGGCAGATGGTGCCCCGACGAGTTGTACGTTCGCCACCAACAACGAGAAAGTGGTACGCGGAAAGTGGTCTAGACATTCGTTACTTTTTTTTTGAATTTTATCATCGATCTCGATAACGCTCGTCACATTTTGTTGACCAATTTTCATTCCGATATTCCAAAAGTTCGACAATTTCATCGTCGATGATCGATGATGAATCGATCGAAATAATTCGGCAATTAGTATAATATTTTGTATCATTTTTATTTTCATTCGTCAACTGACCGATCTGTGTGTGAATTTTATGTGTTCAGCATTTTTCAATTGAAAGTAATTTGTAGGACGATGAGTTGAAAATAATAATAATAATAAAATCAGGTCCGTGAGTCTAGGCTGTTCCATTGGATTATATCCAAGTAGCTGGAAGAGACTTCGGCGATCCCTTGAACTTCTTTGACCGATTTTTCGCTCTTTTTCGAAACTGCGGGCCGGGGAGCCTCGAGAAGCGGGAACCACCCCATAATTACATACAGAAACCGCGCTCGCGCGCCACTGCTGTTCTTCTGCCGGCTTCCACATTTTTATAACGGTCTCTCCTTCCTTCGTTCCTTCATTAGCTTCTTGTAGCTCCAACTCTCTTTCTCTCTCTCTCTCTCTCTCTTTCTCCTATATATACAATTTTTTGACGTAATCCGATATATTATCCGGGTCCTTTGTTGCGGTTTGCAAAACATAGGTATATCATTAAGTAATATATATACCTATGCTGTATATGGTACATTAGTACCTCGATACGCCTCGCCTTTTATCGGCACGTGTCTCACGTTTTCTCGAGATTCTCTTTCAGAAGAGAAAAAAATAGTTTTTTCTCCCTTTTACTCACGACGAAAGATGAAGCACCGATGTGTCTCGTAAATTAACAATCACATTGACCTTCGACTTCGCTCGCGAAAATTTATCATTTTCGTATTTACCTCTAAAAAAACATTAACAATTAATTTTTATACAATTTCGAATGAATTATTTTTTAAAAGATTCAAAGACATTCCCTTTTTTTTATTATGGTAAAAATCTCGCGATTCGTCACAAGTCCGGTAAATGATTGAGATGTCCTGAAAAAAAGGATCGGGTAAATCCTTTTCCTTCGACTTTTCCGAAAAGTGTTTTAGTACTTTTACGATCCAAAGGTTCTCTCGTTGAACCTCTCGTCCGAGCTTCCGTCTCGTTTCACGGTGTCTCGAAGCATGTACGCGTAAAAGGCGCGCGCACATCAACAGCGTGCCGCAGATCATGATTTTATGACGGGCATAACCGTCGAGTTTTTTTCCCCCTGAGTTCTTTAACACGCGAGAGCAATACTCAAAAGCCACGGGTTCTTTTTTTTACGGTATTTTCGTTCTTTTTTTGTTCACGAGGTTCTGAACAGAGTGAAACGAGATAGAAATAGGCCGAGCTTGGACGTGACGAAGAAACAAGCGTGGTTTTGGTTTTATTGCACCCGAACTTCTTTCTTTTTTTTCTGTCAATATACCGCCGTAAATTTGACCGATGACTTTTGCGGCTTAAAAAAAAGGGGGAAGAGAGACAGAAAAAGGCGGGAAAACGTTTTTTTTAAACGACTACTACCGCCAAGTAGTAACGCGATATTTTGCGAAACCGCGAAAATTAAACCGAACTTTATATATCGATGAGCAAAAAAATAGGATTTTGGTAGAGTTCCAATTCTGGACCTCGGTCGTTCGATTCGAGTCGCAGCTTCGAATAAACATCGCCTGCGGAAAGCTCGACTTCGTAAATATATGCTCGCCTTTAGAAATCCCGTTGATGTCACCGCAACGCTCACGTGCGATGTTTTCGCTGTCCCTTAGTCGGTCCCGTCGTAGAGATGGATTACCCCGGTAATTTCATTTGCGGTTTCTTTACCAAGGGGATGAGTGCGCGTGGATTTGCGAGCGAAGTTTTCGTATGAAAAAAGAAAGTGGGAAAAAAAGAAAAAGAATGGAAAAAAAAGAAATCGAGGAAGGACTCGTGTAGGCTCGAGTGATTTGTTCGGTGGGCGAGACGCGAATCATGGTGGGGTTAAGGAAAATCGTAAATAGTACGAGAGTCGGTAGGATATACGAGAGTAGAAAGATCCGACCTAAAGGGAGATTTAAGACGCGAGCACACGCCTCGCTGGCTCTCGATGCGTATTTCACGAGATCCTCGGGCTTCCATCTCGCCCACAATGACGATGTTTGGACACACGGAATTTCTTCTTTTTTTCATCCTGCGTCACTCGCCCCGTCGCGTCTTACGAACGTTCGTACATCGGGAACGAATAATCGACGAGTGAAAGGCTTGTACGTTTCCTTACACGCGTGAATACACACCTGGGATGATTTTATATCGTATTTGTTGGGAATGACCTTGATCGACCAACGGAAGAACCAACTCTGTTTTCCGTGACCCATGAATTTTACAAAATAATGATAAATTATTTTTCAAACAAAATATTGAAATAATCAACGACAATTTTTATATATTCGTATTATAATATCGAATTAGCTCATTATAAATTATGTTACATTATAGAAAAAAAATCAAAGTTGAATACAGATTGACATATATTAACTTATTAAAAAGTATAAAATTTCCCAGTCGGATAAAACCAAAGATATTTTCAGAAACTATATACTCGTATATATATATATAAATTAATGTGGCAATATTGAAGTTCGAGTCATATCACCCGGTGCCTATTATAATTTTTTAATGACGTAGACTACATATACACATAGATGAATAATTGAATTCTCGTGAAAGGCTCTTTCCTATACCTCGAGTGGAATCATTATCCATAAAGCCGATATCGAACATGAAATTTTTATCGAGTACGTACAGTCGACAGTCGGGCAGATCAAAGATACATAGCGCATGTCCCTCGAACCCGGGGCTAAAAAGAGACGTGAACTAAGTAGGTTTGCTTCTGGCATATGTAATAAGTTGATCGATTGACTTTTTTCTTTTATTATTACGACGATCGTAGCAAATTTCTCACCGAGTGAATACCGAAAGGTTCTCTGCGACTCGACGACCAAGAACAAGAATAGGACAATTAGGGAAAAATCTATATCGTATCGTGCACGTCGAGTAAATAAAAGAAATGAGATATAACGACGAACCAGGAATAAGAGATAAAGGAGGACAAGAGTGAGACTCCCACAGGAAGTCCCGAGGACGTCCTTCCCCGTCGATGAGAACCGGGAAGGACGAGAGACACCGTGGACATCCGTACACCGTAACATCCTCACTCGTCCTCTTGCATCTCGCTTTCTTTTCTCGTCCGATAAAGGACCGTCCGTGTCGACTTCATCGAACTCTCATTTTTCATTATTTGTTTTATTGTTTTTGATCATTTTTCAATTCTCGTTTTATTTTTTTACAAAAATGGCAATATTTAACTGACAAAATTACAATATTTAATTATCATACTTGGTTCGTTCTACAAGAAACAATTTTTCACTATTCGAAATACTTTTAAAAACGATTTACTCGACATCGCACTATTAGCCCGACAAAAACTTTTCAAACACACAAAAAGTGTGCAAAAATTGTTCATTTTTTCGAAAAAAAAAACGTATCGTATCGTGTTTTTTTAAATACCAAATGGTCAAAAATGGAATTCATTTTTATATATCGAGCAATGCAATATAATAGAATCAAAACGAGAATCAAATTCAAAGTGGTCAGTTTTACGCGTCAAAACTAGAAACGCCCGGTGTACAGACTTGGCGCATGCATTTTCGATAAGACATAACTGGGGAGGGAGGGACTAGACGAAAAGATTGAAGTGACGAAGGGATCGTATGAAATCTCAATCGTTCTCTCTGGCTGCCGGAAACCGGAAAAAGTATACGAGAAACGAATGGGAAGGAGAAGAAGGAGGAGGAGGAGGAGGAGGTTCGCGAGGGCGGGAGGTGGACAAAGGGGTGGCGAAAGAGGGAAAAAAGCGTCGAGGTGGAGTCGTTAGTGTCGCGAACGCGAGGATCGACCGCGACGACGTCTTGCTTGGGTAACGATCTTCCACGTCATTCCTATATCAGCGTCGAGCGAAGCGACGCTTGCAGAGAGAAAAGGAGGTTTTACTTTCACGGGCTTTACAACGGAAGAAAGACGAAGAAGGCAAAATGCATATATAACATATATATATACATATATATATAGAAAATGGAGAAGACCATTGTTATGCGAACGGCGAGTTTTTCATTCCCCCTCCTCCCGCCCTTCTCCTCACTCTACCATCCCTCTCGACGTAGCAGTTTCAATCTCGAACGCGAGACACACCACCATCGCGTCAGCCAGTCTGCGAAGCGAGCGGACTTGGAGAATATAAAATTTGCCGGGGGTTTGAGGATAGAGAAAGTGAGATTATATGCGCCAGAGGTAATATATCCTAGGGAATAATATATAGGTATAGGCTGAGAAGAGAGATCGCGCTAAAGCCACAAGAGAACTTCTCGATAGTCAAATTTAATTGCATCCAATTAGGCGATCTCCGCGGACCCCGATAGCTCTTATATTCGATCCCCGCGATGTCGAGGAAGAGAGAAATAATTCGAGCTTTTCTTTTCTGTTTCTCGTTTGTTTTTTTTTTCATTTTTCTTTCGCTCGCTCGTCGGGAAAGCTTTTTTTTCTGGAAAATTTTACGTCCCCGCGTTTGACGGACAGAATTTATATCGTTCGAATCGGGAAAATGTTAATTCCGGTAATAAAAAAAATGCCGAGAGATAATTCTTTTTTATTCGTTGACTCTTATTCGTTATACGTTTGAGATATTTAATTTTATTACGGTCTTCGTTATTGGCATTGAAGAAATTTTTAATCGCCAACGGGAATCCGACGATTTTCGAGAATTGTTTTTTCTTTCTTTGTGGAATTAGAACAATCGGAGGTTTTTTTTCAATTTTCGATCATTCGTCGCTTCGTGTATTTCGATATCGGTCGATTTGTTATCGACGAAGAGAAACGATGAGGAAGTAGAGAAAGAGACGACGTGGGTTTCGATAGACGCTAGTCGAATGCCGGCGACACGCAACCGATCTCCGGGCACGCTTCGTGCGTTTCGTGTTATAAGCGGTTCTCGTTCGCTCGCGCGCCAGATGCTCGTCCCGATGACTCAGTGTACGCGGTAATTTGCGAAACCACCGACTATAATGATCCCTCTCGTCGCTTCACTCTCATTTTCAACTCCCGATTGTCCTCGGGCCAAAATAGACGAAGGTTTATGCTTTTCTCGGCGGATCAGCTGTTGATGGTGGGGGGGGGGGCTTTATTTATGCAAAGTATTCTCATAAACGACAAAATATCACTTGACGAAATTTTGTACAACGAATTTACAAGAAAGCAAATATTGTGAAATATTCTTTAGAAATCAATTACAATTGAAAAAAAATGTATTTCATAATCGACTGCGCTTTTTACTCGCTTTGGTTTCCGGCGGTGCGAGATAAGAATTTATTTCACCGCGATCCGCTCGTGGCTTTTGCCGCTGTTGTATTGATTCTCGTGATGCAATTGGCCTTGAATAAGTTCGTGATAAGCCCATTTAACATCTCGATTCGATAAATCAAACGTATCGATAGCATTGAAAAAAAACCTAAAACTGACGAATTAACGTTCCCAAAAAACTTGAAATTCAATTATTTTTCTTCAAATATGTATAATAAATTAATTGCTCGCCATAAATCTTGTACACAAAACTACTGTAATTAATTAAGGAGAAATTAGTCCTGGAATAAAATTATCAATCACAAAACTCCGAATATTCTTCGTCCATATCTTCATTTTCATTTTGGTTTTTTGCTCCCCTCTCGTCCTCCACCATCTCGCATTCCTACGTAATAATACGAAACTAGAGAGAACCGGTGATTTTAGGAATTCCGCTATTCAACCTTCGCCCGGGATTACAACAAAACCCGACCGGTGAATTATTTTCTCGAGTTAGCGAGAGGTAGGTCAGGATGCTGCGGTAGTTTTCGATGGAAAGGGGGCGAATCGAGAATAAGAGAAAGAAAGGAAAAAAAGAAAAACGAAACGAGACTCTTTTCGGCACGTATATGCGGAAGCTGTCAAGCGCAATCAGCGTCAAGATTTTCGTGGCTCGTTAAGCAAAGACCTCTCCTCGCTTTTCCCGCCTCGCCCTCGTTCGATCGCTCGAAAATCACGTAAAACTCAACATTTCGTATAGTCGAATCGTTAAAAAAAACAACGAAAAAAAAACAACGAAGCACACCGTGTACCGGTTCGATTCAAATTGTTCGGTCCAAATTTTTTTTTACATTTTTTTCTGCCCGCTGCCCGCTTTTTGCATTTTTTTCGGTCTACGCGCGATCGCATTGTGGCGAAAGGTGGGAATCTCCCTCCCGCGTACATAGGTAGGTAATGCAACACCGTTTTTTTTCCTTCTCCCGAGACAAGTGTCGGATTACTCCAAAAATCACAGGGTTACGCAATACGTATTTTCAGATTTAAAAGAAAAAAAACAAGTACTTTTTTTATCAACCTTTTTCGTACGCTTACCAAAAAAAAAAAAAAAAAAAAAACAATTCTCCTCAACGTCAACGTCGCGATTGGAAATTTGATGGAAACGCGTTCGTTTCGCAATTCACACGTCAATCTTGTGAAGAGTTTTAAAAAAAAGGAAATCGAAAAAAAAGCGAAACGAGAGTTTCGTGAAGATTTTTGTATTTCGCGCGATAAGAATCGCCGGGGGTGAAATTGGCACGAACGATTATTTCGTACGAAGAAGAAGGAATACGAGAGGAAAGGCAGAAAAAATAGCGGGCCGAGTCGCCGTGCAATGCGGAGGCGAGGCCTCGTGTTACAACGAAAGCATTCGACCGTTCTCGTCTTACTTTTGGAATCAGTGTGAATCCCAAATGGAGGAAAAGTAGAAGAGAGCGGAGAGGATTTGCGAAGAAATTCAAAACCCGTGGGTGACGTAACAATGCGCGTCGAGTGTCTCGCTGTGATTTCTTACGAGCCTTTATTACGTATTTATATTCGTATGTGTGCGTGCCAGTCGCTCCAACTGGACGGCAGACGTATATACACACACATAAAAACATACATATATACATATATATCCAGGATCGACAGAAGTGCAGGAACTCCTTCCGCCCACAATGCGCCTCGATCCTTTATCTCGTCCTGTAAATCTGTGAGAAAAAAAAAATTCTCTCCTTTCACTTCGTCTTGCCTCTTTTTCTTTGCCAAGCTCCCCATGGACTTGCGTAAAAACTACGAAAAATCTGCCCTGAGCTTAAAAACGAACGAGTCCGGTATCTCCCTCTCTCGGACCGAGGAACGCGCACACGAGCTCGAAAACTCTTCCCGTAACACAGAGAGCCGCGGGATAGAATTTTAGACAATTTTTTTTTTTTTTTTTTTTTTTTTTTTTTCCCTCAAAGACTCTACCGAGAAAAGGCTTTGTCTAGACCGTAGAATAGAACGGACTTTGAGGAAGAAGAAGGAAAAAAAATCATTCTTAACAATGAGTCGAACTAGACGTAGGAGAATGGTCCGACGCGAGGTCCACTTCCCGAAAAAATCCGGAGGGGATATCTCGGCGTTGCATGACCAAGGTCGGCTACACGGTCGCACGTTTCCAATTTTACAATTATCTTCGCGAAATGTCGTAAGCATTCTATCCATAAAATTCACCAAATTCATCCAAAAAATTCACCAATTCATCCAAAGATCATAGTTTTTATCTTTTTTTTTTAATTCTTTTTTGCAAAAATCGAGATAAAAAAAGAACAAAAAGATAAATAATCGATTTTATAATTCTTCCTTATTCTCGATATAGCGTACGGAAACCGGAAGTTACGTTGTTCAACTCTCTCTATCCGTGGTGAACGGGGAAAAATCGTAGGTAAGTACGATGAAAAGGATGGATTATCATGAAATCCATACTCGAGTGCGTGTTTCTCACGCCAACGCGTACCTACTATCGTTTTCCCGAGTGCAATTCTGGGTAATAGGAGAACATATATATATTCATTATCATACGCTGTACATGTACATACGCGTCTATAGCATGTTTACTATCGAATGCATCATGTACATTCATTTGTGTGTGTGTTTCTATGTAGGTATGTGTGTATGTGTTGGTTTATGCACATATATGTACAGAGGGGTCGCGTGCTTCTCGCAATTATCGATGAACCCGCGCGGTCGCCGCACCCTGAACACCGAGTGTTTCCACAGTTTTTCCCTATATCGTCTCTACACACAAGCAAGTCCCATTGCTATTCGTGCGAGTTTGCTACATTCGATTGTACCATTGGCATCGCGTGTATTCCGATTGTACAGGGTATTCATGAACTGCTGTTGCCGATAGCGGTGACTCACGGTGAGAAAAACGCTGGATTGGCCGATGCGTGAATAAAACGAAGGGTTCGATATTAAACGACCTCGGAACGGATCTGTTATTTTTGCTTCTGTTACTTTTATTCTCGTATCTCACTGATTTTCTCGAAATTTTCTTATATCGACAATCGCCATTTTGTTAATTTAAGATAATCGAAATTGTGGTTTTTACTCGCATGGAAAACTTTTTTTTAAGGAGGAATGTAGTTTAGAATTTTGCTGCGAATCTTACGGAGCTGAACGGACTCGAGAATTTTCTGTCGTTAAAGAGGTTCCGGGACATGGACCGTCGCCATGGGTCGAGCGAGAAACTACGGAGACACTCGTAATATTTTCATCCTTTTTCCTAAACTAGCCGTGACCCTGTTATTCTGCTCTCATCTTGCATATTATCGTTGCGAAAACGTATACGCTACACCACAATGACGGCATTACGATCTGTTTGCTACAAACAGCTCCATTTCCCTTGGCAGATTAAAGGATTAAGGTGTAAGGGAATACACGCCTGGCTGGCTGCCAATGAGGTCAAGAACAATGAGCTTTCCGGGACTTGGAACGAAACACGATGCGCGGTATCATCCCCTCTCTCCTCCTCTCTCACTCTCTCTCTCTCTCTCTCTCTCTCTCTCTCGTTCTCTGTTCCAAGTCCTCACCCACGCTTTGTCTGTCTTTTGGAGCGAAGAGACCGACAGCAGAACTGGACGTGCGGTAAGAGATCCAAAACTGTGGCGGAATGCGGAAGCGAAAATTGGAGCTACCGCAAATGGATAGAGCAAGAAAGAGAGAGAGAGAGAGAGAGAGAGAGAGAGAGAGAGAGAGAGAGAGGGAGAGAGGCAAAGATTTTCAAAGAAACACCACGCTGCGTGTTCCCCAAACACGGCGGGATCCCGAAGAAAGGTTTTGGTGACACTATCCCACCTTCGCATAAGGAGATCATCGGCAACGTATAAAGCTCCTCGAGAAAGAAAGAGAGAGAGAGGGAGAGAGAGAAAAGTGGGAAAGGATCTTCAAAGTTTCTTCTCACTCGTTCCAATGATATTTTCCCTTTTACATTTTAGAAGGGCCGAATGGCGGGAGGGGGTTAATGCCGGTAAGAAAAACTCAACGAAGCCTGACGATGTTGATGATGATCGCTCCCCCTGTTACCGTAAGACCCCAAACAGCCCTGCGAGTCTGGAAAACATGCAACCGATGGGACGTCCGATGCTCCAGTAGCTCCGTAACTACCGAAGGGATTGCGCACCGTCGCGTTTTCCTTCAACGTTTCTCCTTTCGTCCGTCCGCTAATGCCCTCTTACTGTCATCGTCAATACAGGCCTTCGAGAACCCTCCCGTGACACGGTTAGAGAAAGAAGGGATACCATCGGAAACACAACTTGTAAAACGCGATCGCCACGTTGAATCGAAGTAATTTCCGCGACCATAGACGCACCGCCATCATCTTCTTCGTCGCGCCGGGACATCGGTCGACGTACCATTTTCTCATTGTTGGCAACGATATACTGGAGTGTAAAATAGGATTTTTGGATCATGGTGGTTGTAACAGAGGAAGAAGGGGGCCGGCTTAGAAACGTACCGACACGCTCCAGTGATCGCGGTTTCTTTCCGGGTGCAAAGAAGTATGCGGGGGTGGATATCTCCTGATATTCTTTAGGGTACTTTCCGCACTCTTGCGCGACCAGCGAACGACAAGTTTATATTTTTGTTTTACAACTTTTGAACCAATTGCTATATATTTGTAAAAATTAGAGGAAGAAACAAAAGGGATCCTACTTCTTAGCCCGACCCTCGGGAAAGTTGAAATGTTAAAATTTCAAGAAACTTCTCTTGTCCTCCATTCGGACGATTCCAGTTTGCCCGATCAAAGTTTCTAGCCATTTCGGTGGACCGACTTATTTTTGGCCACAACGAGGGAAAAAAATGAATTTTTTTAATTTCCTCTGGGACATCGATGTATTTTTTTTACCCTGATCAGTAATTCCACACTTCCCTCGGGGACTCGTGAAAGTAACGATTTACATCTATCGCGCGTTGGCTGGATAAATTTCGTTGACACGTACTTCCGTCAGAATGCACACGTCTGTCTCGCTTTGGCTTCTTTTCTTTACGTTTTTCATTTTTCTCGAAGGAAAAGATTCCTTCGAATTCTTTCGCGTCGTGTCGAGAGTTTCTCCAACTTGTGGGCGAACGTAACGAGGAAGCGTTTTTTTTTTACTCGAACCACACGAGACACGGGACCGAAAATAATACATGAAAAAAAAAGGGAGAGAGAGAGAAAGAGAGCAGGAGGCTGATGAGGAAAATTGAGGGGTTGGACTTGATTTCTCCGGCTGCGAGAGCTGAGCAAATACGCCGTGACTGCGTGTATAATAGTGCTTACCACGAAGAGAGAAAAAAGTCCAGAGTTCGGTTAAAAATATGTAAAACCGTAGCTCCGCTTCTTCTCGTTTGCCCCCCCCCCCCAATTTTTCCCCTAAACTGACGTTTCGCTTTTTTTCTCTTAATTTTTTTTTCACTCTAGAGCAAGATCGGATCCACGTGGGCACGATTGGGGGAAACAATGAGTGGGGCACGCGTTCTGTACGTATACAGCGCGCGCGCTACACGTCATTGAGAAATAGAGCCTTCTCGAAACGAGGGAGTTGAACGCATCGTATTCTTTTTCTCTTTCCCACATTTCGAAATCGAGGATCTGTGCGACCGCCTGATGTCGCTGCCATGTTGCAGCATGCCTGAGGCTGGTTCTTTCTATACGAGTATATTTCAAGAGAGACATAAGTTTGGAAAATCGTTATCGGATACTAATTATACCACGAATTTTCTTGTCTTACAGAGAGAAAGCAAATCCGGCTGAAAAGAATTTTTCGACATAGTTTTGTACGACTACAAAATTTCGAAAGATTCTTTCTCCATCGATAAAACTTGCTACCAAATAAATAACAATAATATCAACTACATCGAAAATAATTGAATTTTTATTAAATTACCGCGATTAACATTAAAGTAAATAAAAATCATTTAAATTTTATGAAAATTTTAAGACTTATAATAAAGATTCGAATTACGACCGAGTCGTACAAGATTTTTTAATTGTATTAAATTGCTATCGACGCTTTATTATATTTTTCCATATAATGGCTGATATCGTAGGGGTGGAAAAGGGGGGGATGATAGTAGCGTCGTCAGCCATGATCGTGCAAGCGTTACGTTAATAATAATAAACGCGATTCCACGTGGATTAACGCTTACAACGTTACGAGCAAAAAGTCACCCCATGCGCGTTATTATTGTTACTCGGGGATGCAACGAAGAGAATTTCGTACGAGAGGGAAGGACCGTGCGAGTTCACCACACCCTCTTCGAATCTGGCTTGACCGGATCGCGGAGTCCGGTACATCGAGTCCCTTTTCTCCTACTGGCCAACATACTTTCAGGTTCCCTTGGCGTACGTTCGCAGCTGTTTAAACCCTTGACCTCGGCGACAGCGCACGATCCAAACGATACTCACAATAAAAATGAAGGGAACAATGCGTCCCGAGCGTGGTCCAGTGAGAAATGTCCCTCTGCGACGCGTTATGCCAACGCGTAACCCTCCTGGTTCGAGAAAAAAAGAAAACAAAAAAAAAGAAAAACGGTAGAAAAAAGGGAGAAAACGTTACGGTTTACAGTCAAGGGTAGTCTGTTCCACTGACCAGCCGGACTTTTCTCAATCTCCCTTGCTCGATCTATCTATCTCTCCCTCGAGCCATTTTTCGAGCCAAGAATTACGCCACGAGCGATTAGCCGACTGACCATTGTCAACTCCCTCCTTTTTAGCCAACGGTGATATAAAAATGACACCCTTAAAATCGATCGCAGATGTCACGTACGAATGACCAGGTATCCTTTTTTGGGGAAAGGGAGTCTTCTTTTTTCGGGACAAACCATATCGAGCAGCTGTAAACAAATCGAGAAATTAAAAAACAAAATTACAAACCACCCTTCGTACTGCATTTCGTTCCTCGTGAAAAGTAAAGCACCGCGAATATTTTTTTGAGTGAACGAGAGAACGTAAAATTTGAAACGGAAAAGGCAAGTAAACCAGGAACGTTGAGAGAAAAATGACTCTCCGGAAGAAAATGTCTTTCGTTTGCGTAAGAGAAAACAAAAAAAAAGATTATATAGATAAAGGCTGTTTGGCGCGGAAGTTAAACGGAAGATGTTTCGGATAAGATCGGTGGGCGTTTTCAGCGTAATTATCTCTGTTGTTTTTTCATTAAACTTCTATCAAACTCATCTGGTGGAACGACAGAGCTTGGTATCCCCGCGATAAAACGTTTCGCTGGCTAAGACGGAAATCAGCGAGCGTTTTGCAAAGAGGAAGCGAGCACTCCGCGAGTTTCGTTTCGCGTGTCTAAACAGAGAGGGAGGGTGTGGGGTAGGGGGGGGGGGGGGGAGTATGAGGGACTGGTACAGAGATAGAAGGGAGGAAAGAATTGAGCAAAGAGAGGGTCGTCGCTGTTGGGTGGTGGAAAGTGGTCGATCCTCGTTGCAACCCCCAACGTTTTTTCTTTCTTTTTTCGACCAACCTCTACGTCGCTTTCTGAAACGCGCGCGTTCCTTTTTCCTCCCTCTCTCGTTCCATCTCGAGCGACGTCAGCGACGCTCTCTCTAATTTATTTCTCAATTTATACGGGAGTTATCTTAATGAAGATTTTTAATTACTTTTCACGTTGGAAATAAGCGGCCGGGTGTGGATTCTTATATTTCTTCAATTTCGAAAAAACCGGCGCCACCAAGACCGTATCCCGTTATTAATTCGCTGATTATGAGAAAACTTTGATTTCGCTATAACGAGATTTGTTCCCATCGAAGCGAATTAAAATTTGCAAAATTATATGAATTTTGCTCGTTTTAAATAATTACGTATTTTTTTTTGTTTTTTGTATTAAAATGTAATTTATTCGACCAAAATTGATTTTTCTCCGTCGTTAAATGGCAGACGAAACGGTGGAATAAACGCGCATTGTTAAAAAATGTAAGATTCGAGCACGCGACGGATGATCGACCGGACGTTTTTTTTCTTCTTTCGTCTTGCCCCCCCCCCCTCCCAATTTTTATAGCCCTCAGCGCTATAAATCTCCGATTTATACCTGCGCGCGCGTCCATTACCCGAGCACACGCGCCCTCGATTCTTTTTCGCCGGCTACCACGAATCCATCCGAAGCGTCCAAAGACGCGAGCTCGAGCTCGGAATCGAAAAAAAACTCGTGGCTTAAAAAACTACCCTCCGAGGGTGTTCGGCCTCGAGATATATCTATATAGATCCACAAAGGCGTTTTTTTATCCAGAAGGTGAGCGCGCGTGCCGTTGCACGTGTGCTCCAGCACAGTTTATCATCTCATTGGATCGACTTCTGATCTCTTCCCGACTTGCTCGAGGTAGCAACGGAAAATACTTTGTTTCAATACGAAACATTTTAATATTTTTTAAGAAATAGATAAAACATTATTTTTCTACTAAATTTAGGTTTTCTTTTTTTTCCTGGTTTTTTTTTTTTGTCTTTTTCGACGATATTTCATGATTCGATCGCTATTTTCTTAACGAACCAGACGACGTTTATCGATCGGCTGACGAATTTCAAAGTTCAACGACCTCACGGTGATTTCCATTTTTTTTTTCGTTTTTTTTCTCGCCAGCTCGTATTACGGCTCTCCTCTAATCTAGGATAACCCAACGAATAGAAACTCTTACCGAATCCTTAGAAATGAATTTTGCTCGCAGCACCCATGACACTTTGACGAGAGTCGTTTTCACTTCCTAGATGTCGACGTCAATGTCAACGCGATACCTTAAACGTGTGCTGCACAATTAGGCCACGGGCTTCGTCGTCTCGCACTACGAACTCTCCTTCCTCTCGTCACTCTTATTCAATTTAGACAACGAGAACACGTTACGGCCACGTGAACGAATTTTCAACCAGCAATCACATCCCGATCTCCTTTTTTGTTCGCAACAAAATTGAAAAATAATCATTTTCAATCGAAATATCAACATTTTTTCCAATAATTTTTCAACCGACGCGTATCTCGCGAGGTTCGCGCAACGACCAATAAAAATCGTAAGAACTCTCGTCGAGGAAGCGAAGAGAGAGTCAGCCAACGTTACCGGAGAGTCGAGGGTTGATTCGATTACGACAGGGGAAAGAAAAAAATATATATATTTCAGAGATAATATGGGCTATCTAAGGTACCCTCTGTCGGTCTCAGGGTTGAACGTGAAAGTTCATCACGGAAACTTTGACCTTTAAAGTTATCCCCGGGCAGAAAAGAGTGAGAACAGGGGTAGAAAAGAAAATGCGAGAGTTTTCCTGCCTGCTGGGCTAATGAAAGCTCTCCTGGTCACATCGTCGTGCCTCGACGAGAGTGAGAGAGAGAGAGAGAGAGAGAGAGAGAGAGAGGGGGAGGGAAGAGTGAGAGAGCTTCGCCGAGGAGCAGAAGCTCTCGAGGGGTCGTTAATACCACTTCTACGCGGATATTTTGCGCAACCGCGTAAACTTCTTTTTTTCTCATCATTCCCAAGACTGCCAAGCTACGAAAATAATTCACTTATTATTAATGACTCGTGAAATCTGACGGCAGCTTACTGAAATCACATTTCGCTCGGCGAATTTCAACTCGAAGTAGCTTCTTCCCCGACAAAAATGTCCCGCTACGTTGGAAGAATATTTATAAAAATCAAAGATCAAACGAAATAAAAAAAAAACAAAAAACCAAAGAAAAAAAAATCGGAAAATTTCGTATCGTACAGGACTAAACGGAATTTTCAATGCGATTTCCACGACGAGTTTCCCCATAAAAAAAAATACTTGAATAAATGCGTTAAATAAGAAATGGCTGAGGATGAGGGACGTATAGCGATTGACCGAGCGACGAGCTACGGAAGATTGGTAAGAAAGGATAAAGTCCGTTTCCAGGGCAACCGCACCCCTAAAAACACCACCGAGAGCATCCGGACTTCCCCTCTTCTGTCTCTGTTATATACCGCGATGTCCATGGTTTCTCAAGTTGTCCGAACAAACTCGAACCGGGCCGCGGAGCGCAACGTTCAAAGCGTTCAAAGGGGGTTGCGTTTAGTAGCGTTGGGAAGAGAAGGGAAGGGGAGGGGGACGAAAGTAGGCGGGAGATGAAGGGAGCTGAGTGAAAAAAAATTAGGCATCGCACACGTACTATAACGCGCGAGTTGTACGCAAGAGGGAGAGGACCACCCTTCGAGTGATCATCGTAGGAAATAAATTAAGAACGATCGTTCCAAAAAAAAAACAGAAAAAAAAGAAACATCGAGAGATTCTCGAAGCAATTATGATTTTATCGCAACGATGGCGAGTCGTTCGTCGTTCGTAGCGTCGGTGTGATTACTTTTACACTCGCATGGTTCGCACGTATTCATCAACCCCCCCCCCATCTCTCTCTCTCTCTCTCTCTCTCTCTCCTTCTCTCTCTCTCTGTGCACCAGCGATATATTGTGCGTTCCTCGTAGAAAATGTTCTATGATGCGGATTCAAATCGATACAGTGCACCCTTCACAATCAACCCCCCTCCCTCTCTCTCCTTCTCTCTCTCTCTCTCTCCTTCTCTCTCTCTGTGCACCAGCGATATATTGTGCGTTCCTCGTAGAAAATGTTCTATGATGCGGATTCGAATCGATACAGTGCACCCTTCACAATAGCGAAAGAAATCCCAGGATCGGGGTTTCGCTTGGTTGCATCACGATTTTTTCCGGAGAGTGGGGGCCTGCGGTCCTTAATGTTCCCCCGCGATATTTCATACGTACACGGATACGACGTAATATTCGTGAAAAAGGAGACGAAGGCCCCGAGTTCCCTTCGAAGCGTTGTACGTACGAAATGGACCAGAGTCGGTCGAGAGGGATCGTGAATGTCGTCGAGGCGTTCGGCCTTTCACAATGGCCGATCGTTATGCGTATTCAAAGTGGCTTTACCTGGACAAGGTGCAACCGGGGGCTTCCATTGTAGGGTTGACAAGGCGCGGCTTCCGACAAATCCCTTTGGCGATTGTGCAAGCAAGAGCTTTTTCCTGTAACACTTGGCACCTTAGAAACTTCGAGCACGCGTAACCGGGCGACTGAGAGAGAGAGAGAACAGGGAGAACAGCGAGAGAAAGAGAGAGAGAGAGAGATCGGCGCGCATGAGAACGAGATTCGTTTTATTCATACGTATCGAACGTGCACGAGGTTCATTATCATCCTGTTTTTCCTTCTTTTTACTCGATGCTGTTACTTGGTTTTCAATCATGAGCCCATCAACTGTCTTCGTACTCGACGGTTAATGGAAAATACCATTTTATACGAAACGATTCTTCAAGGATGATCCCCGCATTTCCTCGCGACTTCTGATGTAGAGAAGTTTGATCCAAGAATTCCATTTTCTCGAGCAGAGCCAACTATCGTTAGGTTTACCAACCATCCAACATGACATTGAGGCTTTCACTTCATCCGCGATGTCTTTAATGCTCGTCCGGGATATCCAGAGAGGCGCGTACACACATATGACAATCCTCGATGACCGATGACGTTACAGCGGCATCCCTCGGCCACCCCCGAGCCCTCCATCTTTCTCATATATACGTATCAACTTCCTATACGTAACCGTTGTGACGTCTGTCTCGGAACTTTTGTCTGTTTCACGAGTCCGTCTTCATCGATCAAAGGGGGGACTAAGGGTGTTCACGAAGTGGCTCGAGTCGAGGAAAGACTTGGAGGCGGTCCGCGATTGTCTTCTCGCAGTCTTACGAGTGGTAAAAGCTTCGAATTCGAGCGTTTATAAGTCCGACGTAGGCCCAAACGAGGGGATGAAAGAAAGATCCACCCTCGCGAACAGTTCATAATTTCTTCGACCTTACCACCGGCCTAGATAACCCCGGGACGATCCTGGCGCGAAAATTTTTTAAAGTATACTCCCCTCTACAGGAATAACTACACCGAAAACATTTCGCCCCGAGCTAAGGGAGAATACAGCAAGTTAAAAAAAACAACAAAAAACAAAAAACGTAGAGAGAAAATAAAGAGCGAGAGAGTCGAGAAAGAAGCGTATCGCAAAAGGGCGGGAAACAAGTTTTAATGGCTTCGCGAAGAAGTTTTGCCGTATACCGCGAAGAGCCGCGAAAACCGGCTAAAAGTGGTCGGCTACAAGGAGGGGGGGTTAAGATCGGACTCAAACTTTTGGGGTCCACCATGTTCTTTTCTTTCCTTCTCTATGTCTCTATGTACGAGGCTTTTCTTTTTTTCTTTTTTTTTTTTTCTTCTTTACTTTATTTCGTCCCACCCCATAGACCTCCGCTCGTCCACCCCCGTAAGCCCGCAGCCTCCCTCGAGCAAAGAGCGCGCACGCACGAAAATCGTGCTCTTTATTCGTACGATCGAGGCAAGGCTGCGTTTTTTGGGGTTGAAGCTGAAAAACTATCGCTGATGGCGTTCCATGGTTTTTCGGAGAAGGGGGGTTGCCTACTAGTGGCCGCTGCTGCTGATCCGTTCGCTCGCCTCGTCGTTGCAAGAACGATTTATTGATCAGCCAAAGTCCGAAGCTCGTGCCGACCAATGGCATTACATGGGGTTGGTCATCGAGGGTTGTTGCACGAGTCGACGGCGAGGCGACGGGACGAGTTTCTAGCGGAGTTTCTCTTACGCCCAGCGCTCGACACACGGTTAGAAACAACCCTCCGCGCGTAACTAGAGAACCTCACTCTGACGAAAAAAAAAAAAAAAAACGGGGGTTGAGCCCTTAGGGTTATAGGGTTGCCGCGCGTCTGTGCGTCGATGTGCTCGCCTCGACCCCCAACGACGTGTCCGAACGGACGAACGGGGAAGAGATGCGTAGCTTATCTCGTTCACGGAAATTATGGTGGAACGATGAAGGGTGACCAGGAGGCATGTAGCCCCTTGCTGGCCTACGCACGAGCGGCCATCTTGCTCTCGTCTCATTTCAGCCGGCATTTTTTTTCGATCTCACAGACAGAGTCGAAGATAAAAAAAACAAATTTTACGATCATTCGTTTTATAAAATATTGTTTTTGAAATTCATCAGCAAAATTCTTTCCTGAAACGAGACTTTTATCACGTCCACCCTCTCCATCGTTTTCTCGTTATCTCCGAATTTTTTAAAAAATGCCGACACCTCCGTCTTTCGTCGTACTCTCGTTCGTGAAATAATGAAACAACAGAGAGACGGAGGTCCGAGAGGGTGGTTGAGAAAAGAAAAAAGAAAAATTCTCTCCATCGAGAGAATAAAGCACCTGGCCACCCTGATACGCTGATAGATATATTCTCTTTCGCCCCGTCCCCTTTTTCACCCTCTGTACCTTTCTCTCGACGAGAGTCTCGTCCGTTCCATATCTCGTTTCTTCGTTTTTTCGTGAACCACCGCTCTCGTCTCGTTCTCTTCCTGAGGGACTGTGCTTTTAAGCCAAAAACCGCCGGCGTATCCAAGAATTAATTATTCAGAGGCGAGAGAGCAGCACAGCAGGCACAACCAACCTTTTCAGATAGAGAACCCCCTCGACTCTCTACCACCCCTCCTTTTTTTTATCCCCTGCCAGAGTCGCGAATCAGCACTTGCTTTCAGCCCTTCCACCTTTCTCACCCTTGCGTATGCCCTCGAAATTTTCCTTCTCCGCGTCGTACCTCATCTTGGCGACCTTTTTTTTCTCTTCGCCTATGTACTCATCTATATATATATATGTAAAGAGAGAGAAAGAGGGAAAACAGCGCCAACGAGCGATATAATTACGCTCCGTGCCAGCATCAAGTATTTATTCTTTCATTACTCTCCGTGTGCCGCCCTTGTACCAGTATGCAAAGTATCGTATAATACGTATATACATATAATATTATATTAGTGTATCGCGTCGTCCGTGCGACGTTGAAGAAGGGACAAGTTAAAGCGATGTCATCAAGCTTCCGCGAATTTTTTTGCGTCCCGGCTGGCTTTTCTTTTTTCTTCACGGGGGTGCCCAACGCTCTGCGAAGCTTTATTGGTTTGAAAAGTTCGTTCGGACGGCCCGAGGGAGAGAGAGAGAGAGAGAGAGAAAGAGAGACGAGCGAGACCACAGGGTTGGAAAAGCCGCACTTTTTTTGTACGCGCCAAACGAGGGGTTGTACGAGGCAAACTGGTAACTCATTAATCTTAATTTTTTTTTTTTTGCTTTTTCCTACAATGTATAGCACACTCTTATTACCACTCGAGAACTTGAACTAATTTGGTAGCGTCGGAAAGTGTGAGATTAAAATTGATCGAGATGAGAGATAAGAAAAATAAAGGGTTGAACGGTGGGTTTTGGAGGTCGTTGTTTGACGTACCATCGTTAATCGCGGCTACGTTTATCTGCCACGCCCAGAAAGCCTGAACGACGATTGCTCGGTTCGAGAACGTCCAATGGGCAGCTGGTAACCAACGGGTGAAGTGATCCCGGCAATCCCTGTAAGAATACGTGTGTGAAGGGAGAAGAAGGGTTGATCTAAAAAGTCCCCTCTTTCGCTTTAACGCAGGCAGGCCCGTTGGTATACTTATATGGTTTTTGTTGCAGTGGAAGGGTTACCCTACGGTCTATCGACGCTCGAGCAGGGATTGGAGACACCCTTAATCAAAATGGCGGACGCGTCTTGTCGAAATTTTTGTATAAATTGAATTGGCGATTTTATCAGCGCGATGGTGAGAGACAAAAATATTTTAAATTTAATCACAACTTTTATTCAATAAAATCGACTCGTTTAATTATAATTAATTAATCAGGAATTAATTCAACTTTGGCATTTACGTAAAGAAAAATATTATTATCATATTTTCCGAGCGATCGATTATTGAGTTTGTATTTCCCTCGCAATGATTTCACCCCATTTCGCTTGCACAGATCAGGTATGAATTTTCTATTCTTGCCTCGCGATATTTCGTCTATAACAAAAAAAATGGGGAAAAAACTGCAGTCTCAAAAATAATAACTCGTCGTTGGTTGTTATACGACACGCTTCTTGCACGAGCCGGAGGTACAGCTGTGACCTCAGGATTGTGCGAACAAATATGCGAATACATGCATCTGCTCTCTCGGCGTATTCTAGTCTGTATAAAAAAAAGGGTTCGTAACCAGGGTGTACCTGAGAATTCTCGCCCCTGTAAATTCTGTTCCTTTTTTTTTATTCAATCCTTGAATCGAGCTCGTGTCCAGCAGCCGGTCATTTGCGCATCGGTCCATAGAATAGTTGCATTTTAACTGCAAGAATCCAGCGATGTTTTTTTCATTTTGTAACTTTGAACTATCGTACCAGAGCCAAGGGTAATACTGGTCGAGGGTCGAAAGTGCAGAGGGACGTGAGGAGAAAAAACTCGTCGTTCCGTTTCCTGTTTTTTCTTTTCATATATTCTTTGGTTCACTATATACATATACATCAAGATTATCATCAGGGCGAAAATTATATACACGTTTGGTCCGTATGTCGCAAAAGTCACGTTCATTAAAACCGATCGAGTCGGTCGTATAATTGTTTCGCGAGAACCTCATCCTTGTCATTCATGGATAGTGAACGGGAGGTATCTGTGATCCGTCGTTATCTAGGCAAATACTTCTCACCTATCAAGGAGAAAATGAAAAAAAAAATCCAATTATCATTGGTCGTTTTCTTTATGAAAAATCTGATTAAAAGTAACGTGGGTTTAAAAACATTTACGACATACCGGGCATTGCCGGCACTCCCGTGTCCTCAGTAAACTGTACTTTGGTGGGCAATAGTATCGGCCATCTTTCTTAGGCTGAATGAAGAACGATAACAGAGTCCGGAATTGTGTTTAAGGAGAAAAATTAATTAAATATTATGAGAGTACATACCCAAGTTATATCGAAATAGGTAGCCCAGGATACGTTGAACAGGACGAGTAAGACAGTGAACAGTAAATAAAATTTCATTGTCAGTCTTCGATGAATCTTTGGGACTTCAATGATTTCGCGAGTTACCGAGCTTTTTATATATCCGAAAACTCGAGCGACGAGACATTATCGACGATCAGTTCCGCTTGATTTCCATTAATCGACAGACGAAAAATCGCATAAATCACGTATGAATGCGTTCGCGGGAAAAATATTGGCCACTTGCGACCACTAAAAAATGGGAGTTGCCCCTTTCTCTCTTCCAATATCGGGGCACTTAGCCAGTCTCGTGTTCTAACGTTATAACGAAATATCGACGATCGCGCTATAATAATTTTATATCTTATCGGAATTTTTTTAATTTGGATCGATTTGTAATATCGAACGTGCTGTAATTTTTATCTAATCTCCCATAATTATATACGCTTCGCCGACTGAAACGTTCGGTTTTGAAATGTATAATGAAGTGTTTTAATAGATTCGAAGAAAGTCTTAAGCCAGGATGTTTACACGAGCTATGGTTATACAAACATTACAGCTAATTAAAATTTTTAATTCACCGGGACAAAATTTTCCCCCTTTCGACTTTACTAATGATCTTCTTTTGTCAGTAAATAAGTTTATATATATATATAGTTTCCTCCTATAATCTTTGTTTTATCCGAATGACAAAAGAATCGAGCGGCCTAAGAAATATTTTACACGCCTTGCGGAAGATAAATCATGGACGGTTGAACATAGAGAAGCATAAATCAGAATAATTATAGACGAACGAGGCTGTGTCTAGATACACATCGTTACTTCTTCACGAAGACCTGGTGTGTATGACATATATGACTTTATCCTGACAGTTTCCTCGTTTGTCTTATTAAATAAAAAGCGAGTAAAACACACGTACAAGGACCAAAATTCTAGCGCGCTCGAATCAGAGCTCATTTGCTGCTACCGGTTTTTTTATAGAGACCCGACCGGAGAATCTTTGGGTGGTCGCCCGAGAAAAGTTCATCGAGAGCCCTCAATTATCAATAATTTTACTGTAAATCCATTACCGGTGTCCGATTCGAGAAAACTACCGCATTAAAAACATGTTTTTTCCACCCTTATTACGGAACTACCCTAACCGCCCTTTGAAAGACGAGAAGCTCTTCGATGCATACTGTCGGTGAATAATTTATCATCGTCCCTCTCGGACTATGTCCCAATCACGACAATATACCACTTCGATTATTGATCGTTTCCCGATATCATATTGCTTTGTTCGTTTCGTACTCTATAGCAATATAATATAAAACCCATTTCATTATATAAATCGTAAAACAATATATAAAGAAAAAAAAACAATTTATTTCCAGTAAAAAATAATTTTCTTAAAAAAACCATAAACAACTATAATTCATCGATCTCATCTAAATGACTCATCTCATCTCGTCCGTCGATTGAAAAGTTCGCCATTATTTGACCAAAATCTATACCATAATTGAATCAAATAATTTTCATCGATCGATATTAATTCTCGTCTTCCGAGAGCTGAAAGCGAAGAAGTAAAGGAATATCTACATACGTACCTATACATATATATATAGTTTTCCTTTCGGATTATATCCTCGAAGGATATACAGATGTTTGTGACATGTCTCTTGCGTGGGCGCTAAAAGAGAGAGGTGGCATGGGTCTGAGTCGCGATAAACTCCGAGCGGGATTCGAAGCCAGACTGTAGACTGGTACATATAGATACACATACACACACACGAACACATATATATATGTATAATCGAGCTTCGGGTCTCTCACACTCTACAGACCTCGTCCTCCGTTCTATCGGAAACATCGTCCGCCACCGCCACCGACTCGAGTATCCGTTTTCCGTAAGCAGTCTAAATAAGACAGTGATTGGCCACTCAAGTAAATGGAAAAACAGTTATTGACACCCCCGGTTTTTCCATCCAGTCTACCAACTACCGGCTGGTGGCCAATGACTGTACTTACTTCTCTCGGGCAGAATGTCTTCTAGATACGCTTGTATGTACCCCGATATATATTCAGGCATCGAATCTGTGTGGGTTTGGGACATGGAACGAATGGGGAAAAGCTTTACGCGGCAGCAACAGGCGGCACGTGTCGTTCCTTCGCGGGACCTAAGTGTTACCTTCACACATGTATACACGTGTATATATATATATATATATATATATATATATATCCATATACATATGTTTATGTGCGTGTAGAATATACCGACAGTCTTCAGCCGGTTTCTCGACAGCCCATCAGATGATCTTCGCTTTCTTTTTTTTATTGTCCATAGTCCCAGCTTATGCCTATATCGGTATAGGGATGAGTCTGATATCGAAGGATCGATCGGTTTACCATTGATAAAGAAATTTTACATGCAGGCACATTTCGTTGACTTGCAGTAAGCTTTTTTTTCTTTTAATAAAATTCATTCGTAATTTGCCAAAATCGGGGTTGCCTTTTACGATCGTATGTTTGTCGTAAAGATTTCGATCGATTCGCGCCGATGCGGAGATCCGATCGATAGGAACACAAACGAGCCGGGACAAGGTGTCGTTCACGCCCTTTTGACTCGGTTCTTCGGTTTCTCTCTTTTTTTTTTTTTTTTTTCTTCATCGAGTCATATTGTCGTGACCGCGAGATAATGCAGGAAGGGCGAATGGAAACGATGAGAGAATGGATCGGTCGCTTTTTCGAGCTGAGAAGAGAAAAGATCGCGAGAGAGACGCCCCATAGCTACGGGGTTTGTTATTATTATGTGAGTTATAGGTGGACGAAAAGATCGCGAGAATCCCCTCGATCTGACCGGAACGCAACGCACGAGGAAAGATCGAGGTATGTATGGGCCAGGTGCGCGGTTTCCTTCGAGTTTTCTTCTTTTTCTTCGGTTGGGTCACCAAATACCCCATAGCACCCTCTCGCGTTGACCATCGCGGTAAACTCGAGAAGTTTGCGAGATACGAGATCGTGTATGAAAAAAAAAATTCTTCCGTTTTTTCCATAGAACACCCCTCCTGGAAATGATCGTTTCTACGTGATTAAGCTATCGAGATATTTGTCAAGAAATAGAGAGAAAGAGAGGTTCTCGTCATTGGTGCTTTCTCGAAGTCGAGACCGTTCGAAATATTCATTTGCATGGAAGAAATTCGAATTACGTTTGATTAACTTCCTTTCGTCGAAAATTAAAATATTTCGTTCAAACAAAATTTATGGGCCAGCAATGCGTGTCAATATTTATCTAGTCGAACCAGTCGTAAAAGTAAAAAAATATTTACTATTACATTTATCTTTCGAGGGTAGAGACTTCGACGCATATCATTATAATTAATTATAATGCAGGTGTCGATAAAGCTTCGCACACACTGGAACATTCATTAGGAACATTTTTTGGCGGAAACGCGCAGTACAGTAGAATCTCAATTCTGTCATAATATTGGTACAAAATCCACCAGTCCAAAAAATTAACAACCCGATTAAACATTGTTTAAGTTTTATTATTACATTTAATGATTATAAGTAAATAATAAATTTATTTATTTAATATTAAATTTATTTGACAACAATATTCATTTTATTATCTTTCATTCGCATAATTTTCGTTTCCCGCGCGATGTTTAGCGCGACATTGGAAATATGTAACACCGCGGCTATTTTCATCGAAAAGAAGAAAAAAAAGAAATTCTTATCGAAATTCGATCAAACGATTTCGCACGTTCGTCCGATTTTATTCGACATTGCGTGAAAACACGTCGAACAAAAGTTGTCGGCGCGTCTGGTTAAAATTCATCGATCGCTCTTACCGTGTCCCGGGCGCGGAATGGGTGGCGTTCCAAAGCCGGATAAAAGCCTCCTTGGTTCGGGCCTCGACGCTCGTGAATGTCGTTTAACATTTAGGGGTTGAATTCGGGTAAACGCTGATGGCGTCAACGACGACGACATATGTGAAACCGGGATCTCCCTCCCTCCCTCGCTCCTGACCCACCCTCCAAAACTCGCCGTATATACACGCACGTACAACGTATGTATATAAGCGTCAACCCCCATCTAGCAATAACCCCTCTTTCGCCCGGGTTCTCGCATTATGCAGAAAAGTTCATTGTTGCACCTGAATGGACGATCGAAGAGAGTGGCATTGCCAGAGCCCGAGAGCGCATGGAAGGGTCTTTTACCGAGACCGGAGTTGGCAAAGCCCTCTCTCAACCCCTGGTCACTACGGTTTTACATAATTTTTCTTTTTCAACCCCTCGGACGCTTACCCGGAAAAACTATTCCGTTATACTTCGTATATTTACGAAACGCTCGCGCGAGAGATTTCATTTCATTTTTTTCCACCCAACGACGTCAAAATATGTGGACGCGCTCTTCTAGAATTCAAACAACGCGAGAATAGCGCGAGATCCGAGATGATGAAAAGCCTGGGCAAGTAAACAAATCTGCATCGACCCAATTACGTCGTCCTCGCCTTGCAATTTTCTCCTTTCCGTGGATAAAAGTTTAGATAGAATCGTAACTTCTCCTTCGCGATGTGAAAAAGTCCAAACTGAAAAAAGTTCGGGAATATCATTTAAAAAATTTCTTCCACTTCTTTTTGCATTCGTACGAGTGAAAAGCACGAGATGTGCGAGTTGTAAACATGACGGAAAGTTAGTTTCATCTGCGTAAAAATTTAATAAAAAAATTGCGTATGATTGTTTCATCAAGGAATCGTTCGAAGGAATTCGGCATAATTGGGACGAGGTAAGGGATGAGGTGTAACGATAACAGAAAAACATTGATTCAGGCAAGAGTGATATCTCGAGAAAGGTAAACACGCGGTCAATCATCACGAGGTTTACCTCCTACGTATATTTCCCTTCCACCCCCAATATCTCCAATTCGCCTCCTATCATTCGTTCGAAAATATATAATCACTGCTGTCGAGTCTCGAGAATCGAATAATGGAGAGAGATAGAGAGAGAGAGAGAGAGAGAGAGAGAGAGGGAGAGAGAAATATCAGACGAAGAAAGGGAATTTGTGAAGACTGAGAGAAAACGAACGAGAGAACGGCAGGTCACGTATTATCAAAGGGAGGCCATTATTGGCTCCGGGCGAGAAGAAGGGCACTGGCGATAGAAGATATATGTATAGGGCTCCACATCCTCAAGATGGTCTTTGTTTGTCTTGATATATCCGCGAATCCACACGATGGTTACTCTCTCGGATTATCGCAAACTACCATCGTCAGAAGCATCGGGACATCTTTCACCCTTAACCCTCCACCTCTTTACGATCTGTGTACTTTTCCCACATTTGATAAAGGAAAAAGGGAGAGAAAAAAAAATATGGCACTTGCCACGTGGCTTTTCTCATACGCTCTACTCCATTCTACTCGAACGAAGGCAAATACAACAGAAATACCGATGGGATGATCGAGAAAGAGATAGAAGGAGAGAGATGAGAAAAGGGATGACGGATCGCGAGGTGGAAAACTGACGGCTTGGTTCAACATACCTGGAGATAGCGAATAGCACAGTTATTGGCATATTAGCCTCGCTAGATGCGAAAATCCCGCAGGAAAGGTGCCAATCGTTGGCCGCTGGCCAACTACCAGCTTACCATTGTTATACGTTAGACGCGATACGTTACGAACTCCTCCTTTTTCAGACTTGGCTTTTACGTTTTCAACATCTCGAGAAGCTCCAGTGTCTGTCCGTCTTTCCTTTCTCTTCTCTCGTCGAGCTAATGTGAAAATCGCGTAATGTGTTTACCCGCCGTTCTCGGGCGTCTTGCCAGCTCGGTGTAGGGTCGTAATAAAAATGTGACAACCGCAGAATGATGGAATATCGTCGAGGTCGTCGGAACACAGAGATAACGTTATTTATCCATCGTGCGAATGGCGGATGGGCGAACCGTTATATACCTACGTATGTGCATGCGCGCAGCTATGAAGAAAATGGAACTTTGAAGAGGGTTCGTTCGCGAGAAACTTATTGTTTAGTAAAGTCTAGAACATAGTGGAAATATACGATTGTTATCAATCGTGAATGTCCAAAATCGATTTTTACTCAGGTCGACGATCGATCCAGTGTCCATCACAATAAATATTGATCTAGCAATCCGATCGATCGTTTCCGTCATTTATTTATCAGGAAACGGGAAAGAGATAACAGAGACACGAACTTCAAAGATTTTATTTATTTTTCATTTCCGCTACAAAAGCCACGAAGATTGGACAGCTGGTTGTTTTTCATCCTCGTCGTTTAGCCTCGCAGAAAAATCCTTTTCCCGTTGAAAGATCGTTTCGTTTCCAATTTTACAAGAAAAGCTCCAAGGCGCACGATCGATCTTGGTTCCGGGTGTTAAAACGCTTCGGCAATGCGACAAGACGAAAAGTAGACACGAGGAGATTGGAATAGTGGGGAGGGGTATGAGAAAGATACGCGTTCTCCATTCACTCAGAAATGTCGTACACGCGTCCACCTGAGAGACCTTTTTGGCGAGAGAAAATTATTCTTCCACTTGGCGTTTGGCAAACTCCGCCCTAGGCGCGATGGAGATTTGCCTCAAAAGGCTTTCACCCTTTGAAACCGGACGTCGTTTTACGAGGCGATCGATCGATTCGTGGGACGAACTTTCTGCCGGGAGAAAAGCTGTACGATTGTTGGCGCCTTCGCTAATGGAATGAGAAAGAATAATAGGAAATAGGAGTATGCCAATAACTGTGCCAACTCGTCACCAGTGACGCCATTTTCGAAAAAGACGTTAGGAATCGGCCTGCATTAGGAATATGAAAGAGAAATGGTTGTGGTTGGAATCTTGACTAACATTTTTTTGTCCAGCCCACATATTTCCAAAGCTGGGACGAGAAAGGAGCAAAAATGCAGAGAGCGAAAGCTCGATCCATGCGGAAAGAGGCCGAACATGCCGGACGCACGCCGGACACCGGAAGGGCCTATAGCGACTATGTAACAATGGCGTGTGACGAGAAGAACCAGAGTTCAAGAAAAAAGGAAATTTTAACCGCGCCAGGGCGTGCACGCGCGAGATCTTTTGTTCAACGAGGACCGGTATCCAAGGAGGCGTTAACAGGATTCCATGGAAATGCGTTGCATACGAGCGGAACAAGAAACAGAACTGGACGTAAACGATTGAGCTACCTACCCGCTGGGCAACGCTTTTTTGCCAAATAGAGCAGACCGAGATTTTCTCGAACCCTACAGGGGAGTTATGTGAGTACGATGGTCGGCGTCCTGACGTTTCCAATTTCCTCCAAGTATCTGCGTAATGTCCACAACCCAAGGAAAAAACTGGGTCTTGGATTTTTCTTTTCGTGACAGGAGGAAGACACTCGAGATTTCTCGTAAATGGCAAGGTTTTTCGAGACTCGGTGGCAACCAGAGTTTTGTTTTCCAGATTTGATTCCAGAAAACAATGAATATTTTGTTAACCCATAAATAAGGGCTACATTTTGGAATGAATGTCGTTTCTTCTTCATCCCCATGAGATTTGTTATTTCCCAGCGCATCTGAATCCACCAATACGATTCAATGAATTGAAAATCGTCACTCCCGATTCCTTCTACTCGAAACTTCGTCATTGTGCGTCAGATGCAAGAACGTTTTACATAATTTTCCCAGGCTACGTTTTCCACGGGACGAATATTCGAAATCGCAACACTTGCCCAACCTGCCCTCGCAACATAAACGAGAGCAATAGTTGTTACATCCCTCATAGTACCCATTGCCATAGTGTTATTGGTGATTTTTCCGGGCTGGCAGGAAACCCTCCACGCACATTCGAGGTTTATAAGGAATATAAGGGACGAAGTGTGAGAGAGAGAGAGAGAGAGGGAGAGAGGATGAATGACGTCGAAGAGAAAAAGAAGAGGAGCGTCGCTCGCACCAGGCACGAGGAAACCCTTGTCGAACCCAGGAAGATACCTACATATATCTGTATAACCGAGGCAACGCCGAGAGTCCTTCAAAGGTTCGGCCGGTGAAATCGTATGGCTTTGTATGGAAATAAGAATGCCCACGTCACCCACACATGAGTCGAGGGCCTTTCGCGATATAAATTCGAATGCGAACTTCAAAAGAGTGGCTTGGTAGGAACAAGGAGGGGTAAGAAAAGGGCCCGCGAGTGCGAGGGCAACGAAGAGTGCGACGCACGAAGAGCGGAGGGAGAACGAGGGTTGGAATCGGTGCATATAAGAGAACCCTGGAAAAAAAAAACCCACGTCCAGAAAACTGCGAAAATATTTTTTCGGGCGGAAGGAAACCCACACGTGTATTACGAGCTACAGCTTTGGGCGATCCAACGAGACTATTCTTGCCCTTTGTGGAAATTCGATCACTAGGAAGATTCTCGTTCGTACGTGAGGAGCGAAAAAATGTTTTACTTTGAGAAAAATTCGACTGCAATTTTATATACAAAGAGACCTAATGACTTAAACATTGGATATTAAATATCTTAGGTTTTTTTCTTTTAATTATTCAATAAAGATAAATTTTTATCGTGAAGTTATGCCCCTGCCATTTCACGAGGAATGTGTAAAATTTGTCAAACAAGCCTTTTTCAAGGCCTTGTATGCTGCGGCCATTTTTGAGTGATAAAGAAAGAGTAATCAGAAAAAAGCCGAGACGAATAGAGAGGGAGAGAGAGGGAGATATATATAAAGAGAACTGTGAAAGCCCTCCTTACAGGGCCTGGGGCCAATCTCATTAACCCTTCACTGTCCGGAATTCAGCCGGGTGGGCTCGTACAGGCTTCAACCCCTTCAACGTAGTCATGGCAACCCTTCTCCCGTTTGCTCTCATATCTCTTTCCCTCTTTCTACACCGACCCCTTTTTTCGCCTCTGCCCTGCTCGGCTCGTTTGTATGAACCGAGGCTTACGATATATACAACCTGCCATTCGGAATTCTTTGGCAAGGTGCACCATCCAACAAATTCCTTTAGTAACGAAAAAAGACTATCGTTCGCTATTTTTTTCTTTCGTTCGTTTCATTTTTTTGATCGACTATTCGCATCGCCGAGACCAGAGTCTGTTGGAATATTACGAAAAAATTGGCCGATCAAGGAACCTCCCTTCGTGAAGAATCAAAATTAATTGCGGTGGGGTGTAAACCAGCGTTGTCTCCCTTTCGCGACGATGCGAAGGCAGTTGTATAATTATATCGCTCTTGGGTTTGCCCATCTTCCAAAGCTGTGACGTTCTATATTTTGTTCCGCCTCGTTGTAACACTCGTGCGGAATTTATGCAAAACCTGATGATATGCATAACGCTAAAGCTCGTGACGGCTCTTTCGAAATCACAGCACGGGCAATTTTATTGGTCTCGTTTGACGCACCCACGAGAACTCTGTAAGGGGAGGCCCACTGTAGTTTAATAACAGTTGGCTCACCCCTCGATACTGAAACAATCCGAATACGCCACCCATCGTGGATGCCGGGTTATAAAAAGAATTGAGGGTCGAACATGAGGCATAAGTAAAAAATCTTGAATTGATGGTCTTGCCTATGTCAATGAAATTCGATTGAAGTCAATCCTATTATAACAGTACTTTTAGTTTATTTCACGAATTATTTGTTATGTTTGGTTGCAAGAAATCTCGATGAAAATTTAAAAATCCTTGTTAATTTCATTTTTCAATTTTCGACCGATAAACTGCGGCAAACCAAAAATGAAAATGTGATATTCGTGTTGTACGGGAAATTTACGATTCGGCAATCTTCCTGAAAAGTTTTTTTGGACGAAATTTGTTTTTTCCATTTTTCTTGAAATCTCGGAAGTGGATTTAACGGGGTTAAATTATTTTTTATCCATGAAGTCTTAAAAGAGAGGTTGCGGAATCGGAAATTTCCCGTACAATACGAATATCACATTCTCACTCTGGGTTTGTCGCAATTTGTCGGTGAAAAGGCCAAAAATCATAGAAATTAATTTTTTCCCAGTTTTTTTACCGACAAATCCTTTTTTGTCTAAATAAACTTCATATTTTATAGAGCAAGAATATAATAATGACGATTCTGATATTTTACAATATCCCAATCAAATCATTAAAAAACGTGAAAATTTTCAGACCATTATTATGACAAGGAAATCAGCGCTTCGGCGTTGAAACGCGGGTCACACGAAAATACTATAATACCCAACCATGCTCTAGGGTGGTGTCGCACTCAATAAAAGAGGTAAATCTAGCTGGAATCGAGTGAAATAAATGGTACAAAATAACGTCGGGATGTCTCGTCGTGTCGACCACTATTTAAATAAATACGAATAACAATAGTCCAACATAAAATCCACAAGATCAAAGAGGTGACAAAGCTGCTGGCCTGTCACAACAGAATCGTGGTTCTCTGTGAGAAATATCGTGAGAAGTTTAGTCATCGGCCATTCATCCCGAGCTTTTCGAATCGTTTCTCGTTATAGACCGCTGCTCGAAAAAAACGAACGTGAAAGCCTTCCAGTTTTCGAAATATTTAAGTGGATCTGCCGATGTTTTGAGAGATAACGCGAAGGAGACGAGTGAACGAGAACATAGGGATAGACAGACGTGTAGATTCCAATCGACATGATGCCCGAGGGCAAAAAGGGTTTTCCTCTAATCTGCATCTTCACATTTTCCCCGTTTTCATCGATGTTCGAAAAAGGACCGAGAAAGGCTTCTCAAATTCCTCAAATACCTCGTTATTGACGACCCTTTTTTCTCCATCCTGTCATTTTTTCCCTCCTCTTTATATCTTATTTCCCTTCGAAACGAGACGTCGTATCTCGAATACACAGGTGTTACAAAGTATCTCAAACTAACAAGTGAATTTTCCATCTTAACTTACAAATTGGCTCGAAAGAATTTTTTTTTTAGACAATACGTCTTCGAATTACACCAAATCTGTCTTAAAAATAGTAAACTCGCCAAAGGCTCTCTTTCCGGTACAACTCGAAACCCAAAAATATTCACCCGTGATACCGAAAAATCGATGTTCGACTCTACGTTTTCAGCTTACAAGACGAATGATGAATATTCCTCTCGTAATAAACGAATAAACGAAAAAATTTCCGAATATGTAAAAGTTCCCAAAAAAATCCGGCAAATAAATCAACGGAGACGAGGAAGAGTGTCCGTGTGCCGGCACATAGCACCGGCCCAATTAAAATCAGCCCTCCCGATGAAAAGTGGGTCTAGTTGGTATGCGTTGCGCGACGATGGAAAGCCCCAGAAGCCTTATATATATATAAAAAAAAAAAAAAAAAAACTAGTATTAAGCCCCCCCTTGCGGAATGGCACTTGCGTGGGTCGTCGTCGATTCGGGTACGCGCAAGGAAGTAAAAAAAAAGAAAGAAAAAAGCGCGTAACGGTACGGTGTGCGGTGGGAGGAGGAAAAGAGGAATGGAAAAAAGCCTATGTACGCGAGTATACACAGATATATAAAAACGAAAGTCTGAGGGTGACTTCTCCGGGCATCCGAGACTTGCAGGGTCTCTCGCGAGCGAGAGAAAGTGCGAGGGTAAGAGTCTCTCTCTCTCTCTCTCGGTCTCTCGCGCGCGCCGTACGCCCTACGCGCGCGAGGGATGATGAATATAAAGGCAGGCCAAGCAGCAGTTAGGGTGGATTCAACCCTCTCGCGTTCTACTCCGAGACCGCTGCCGACATCTCCTCTCTCTCTCTCTCCCTTTCTCTCGCGTTCTCCCGTTGAGAAAAAGAGCCAGAGTCCAGATCAATACTTTTTTATGCGAGAACAGTGAGCGTCGGAGTGAGATAGGGTTGGTAATGTGTATAGATATATATATATATATATATATATATATATGTATGAAAGTTTTTTTATTTTTTTTTCTCGTCCCCTTTTCCCCATTTTCTTTCCTCCTCTCTGGGCTACTCTCCACGTGCCGCTCCGTAATCACGAATATCATTAAACTCTCGGCTTCTCCCCCGCTACTCAACGAGAGATGGACGAGAGAGGGAACGGCGCGGGGGAGGAACAGGGGGAGGGAAGTTGAGATTTTCTTCACTCCACACTTTTTCTTCCCGTGCTTCTTCTTCCCGTCTCGTTCTCGTGCTACACCCGGAGTCTTCTCGCACTTAACTGTATACGTCTGACAAGACCCTCGTTACTGCTGGGTTGAGTCGCCCAGTTTTCTCTCTCTCTCTCTCTCTCTCTCTTTCGCGCACTTTCGCGTTTTCACCCTCTCTTTTTTCTGAGAACTTTTCCTTCATAAGAACGCAATCGACGTGCAATTATTCTATAGAGATTCACTTTTCTTTTTTCTTTTTTTTCGTCGGACTTTGGGTGGAGAAAAAATATATACGACGGGTATTACCGCTGCATAAATCGGCTAACGGTCGAGCGAACGAAAAAATTTTAATTTTCTGCTATCAATCGCGAATTACATCTTAATTGAAACTCGACTGGGTTTGCTCCCGTCGAGCCTGATGAATAATTAGCAATAATACGAAGTGAAAGATCTTAGGACGAAAGTGTTCGATCCTGTAAAAAGGACGGAAATCTCGTCACTCGCTCCGTCTCGCAGCCTCGCTGAAGGATACCTGCGAATATTGCTGACTCCCGTAGGAAACACAAAACGGTAAAAGCGTCCTGGCACGAAGTGCGTGACCAATTTGTAAAACCAAAACTGGAGCAATATTCTTGTTCTTGAGAAGGCTCGTCCACCTTTTACCATGAATTTACGTTGTTGCGTGATTTACAAGAGGTCGAAAGGAGCGGCGTGTCCTCTCTTCCGATTGAGGAGAAAAGGACGCTGACGATTGAGACGAAAATCGGTGAAAATTTTCTCTACGCGAATAGTGAGTAAACTATACGCGTATACGCTTCTTACTTCCTGTATATGTATATATATATATTCAATATAGTCTCAGGTAAGAGACCTCATCGTAAATCTACGAGTTAGGCAAAACTGGAGCAAAAATTGTTCAATGGCTTTACAGCAGCCTCGATCGCAACATATATATATATATTGAAAGCATCAGGTTTACACGCGGGCAACGAGAATGGCTTGGCTGGGGTTCGTCTCGAGACACGGGGGTGCGATAAACATTTCGAGTACCCCGGATCGCTATCTCTCTCTCCCTCGTTTTTTTTGTATCGTCTTCTCTCGCCCTTATTATCCATTTTCCCTTTCACTCTTACCCTCTACGTTGAACTATGTACACCCTCTGTCTTACCTTCTTCTTCTTCTTCTTCTTCTTCTTCTTCTTCTTCATTTCTTCTTTCCTCTTTGTGCTCCCGCGACCGGGCTAAAACTTTGAGACAAACTTCGCGCCTTCGTTCTTCTTATTCCCATCCTTTTCGCTTTCTCCGATCGTTGCGTTCTCTATTTGAACCTACGTCTCTTACCCTCTTCTCTCTCTCGCTCTTTCTCAATTTCTCTCTCTCTCTCTCTCGCTCTCACTCTCTGTGTATCACGGTGAAAGTTGCGTAAAAGATTTCGTGAGATTACGTCGAGCCTGATTTATTCAAGGGGTTTATTACTTCGGAAAAACCCCTCCAGTGCGAATCCCAACGAACCCAAACGAAAACCGAAAGCCTCCCACCCGCGTTCAATCCTCCCTCGCCTTTCACCCGTTTTAAGAGTTCTGATGGCTCGATTTTTTCCATAAGAGAATAATATTGTATTATTCATACCTTAAACGTAGTACGAAATTTCATTACGATTTTCAAATTATAATTTAAAATGGTATAAAAATAAACATTTTATAAAAATGTTAATTTTATCGAAAGAAAGTTAGGAAAATCTTGTCAAAAATAAATATCCGTTACTTTCATATATTTATTTAGAATTTAACGTAATCGCCATCTGGCTAAAAATATATACACGCGTTATTCTTCGACTCGAACGAACATCTTAGGATTGCCTCGATCTACCCCACGTTTCCTCCCCGCATATTCTACCATTGTCGAAATCCTTTGCGGATGTATCGAAAACCCGCAAGAAGAAATTGGCGGGATATCTGGAATCTCGAAGCGGCCACTCTCGGATCGAGACGCGCGTCCATCTGCTCAACATTCGCTCGTGCAGCCCGTCTTTCGTTTCTTTCTCTCTCTCTCTCTTTCGCTTATTCCCCTCGAAATAGAAAGAACGACGAAATCCTCTATCTCATTTCTCGTTTAAATTTGAACTCACGTTCAACAGACTCCACATGACGAGAGCAAAACAGACACAGAGGTTTATATATATCCACAAACTTTTTCCAAACTCATGAAGGACTTGTCGCTTTTTCTCCCACCTTTTGCGTCCCGACCGGTCTAACCCACAGTCGTATTAATTTTCCATCATCGCGTACGACGCGACGTATACGCGTCACAGGGACACCGGAAATTCTCGTGACGCAGCCCTTCTTCGATCCTTTCGTGGGAAAAGAGAAGAAAGAAAACAGTCATACTCGGCAAATCGACGATTCACGCTGCGACACTCGTTGATCGTGAGATTGACTTTTATGAAAAAGAAAATAAACGACATTAAATAATTTAAGAAAAATTATTTCCTACTTATTTTATTACGAATTAATTATTCTTCATTCCTCAGTCAATCTCATTTTTCGACTGTTTCTCGATTCAGTTGTTTTTCCGATTTGGTAACAATAACGTAATGTTTTTTTTTTCTTTTTGCTTCTTTTTACGGACGAATTGAATAAGAAGGTCCGTTAAACGGGGTGGCCGTCTTTCATCGATGGGGGTAGAGGGTCTTGGCGAGGGTTTCGCCTCTGGTGCATTACGTTCGCTCGAATCGGCCGAGCGAGCCGGTATATACGTATAGTCTTGTACGGGATCCTCTCTCTCTCTCCTTCGTCTCGACAAATGGTTAGTGAAAGATGTGCCAACCCAGAAAAAAAAGATTCTTTTCTCCGACGTCTAGCTTGCACGAAAGAGAGAGAGAGAAAATTGTAAAAAAAAAAACACGAGGGTCCGACAGGTAGTGAAGATTGTGTAAGCGAACGAAGCGGGTATATCATACACGTCCCGTGTGCGTATGCATGCGAAAGCACGCCGAGAGAGAGTTTTTCTTGTCTCGAATCTTTCTAGTTTATTAGAAATCATCGTTGCGGAAAATCCGCGAGCTTATACCCAACGTGCTCCGTTCCGATGCTTCTCTCGCCGCTGTTTCAAGCAGAAGAGATTTTCTTGCAGTTTTCCTTCTACACATATTTTTTCTACATTTTCTTATAATAAAAAGAAAATATCCGACGTGTGACGTGAAATATTCGTAACGTTAAATCAGACGTTCGTTAAATATTTTGCAGCAACAAATCGTTTTTTTTCTAAATTCATGTCATATTTGTTTACATTAAAAAAAAATACCCTGACGTCGTACCAATCAAAAACATTATTTCTGAAGAATATTTCGTTATTTTGATAAAAGTGAATAATTCTTAGGAAAAAAGTACGATGTGCTTGATTTTTAAATATTAAACGACAAATTAACGTTACTAAATTTTTCGTCTTAATGTATTTAATATAATTAAACCTTCGTTATATTTCTCGCAGCAACGAATCTTTTTTGTTTACATTTGAAAAAAGAAAATATCCTGACTTCGTACAAAACGAAAATATTAATTCTTCAACAATTTTCCGATATTTCGCTAATGAAGAATAATACTTAGGAGTATTCTCGAAATTCTTAGCGAGTCTTTGAAACAGTGGGGAAGATGAACCGAATGCGTTCGTAGGAACGGAAAGGAACGGAAGGGAATAGAGTGGAACATCGGTGGAAGATAATGAGCGACCGCCGATTTAGGGAAGATCGAAGCCCGAGAAAAAATTTGACGTAGCGAAACACATGGGGATAAGGTCGGATCTTTGCTCGTTCTCTACAGAGAGTGGCTTTCGACAGAGGTTAATCCTTAGATTGGCGCTTTCGGAAAGGAAACTTTGGCTACCTGACTATACGACTGTGAGCGAGACTGGGCAATATGACTGTTCTGAGTGACCGACTGAACTGATGGTTCACGTTCATGTCCCGTTCACTCTTTCGGCCCGTAACAGGTCCCGAACGCGAGAGTCACCGAGTCTACGAAGGAAAATCACTTATTATCCTTCCGCAGCAAGGGTTTCACGGCGCTACTGCACAATAACGCCCCGTTTCGACCACACGGTCGTTGCAGTCGCTTTCTCTCTCTCTCTCTCTCTCTCTCTCTCGACTCCTTCTTGTCATCTCTCTCTCTCGACTCCTTCTCGTCATCTCTTCCATTTTCCTTCGAGAAGACCAACTGCCGATTTGTAATTGCACGGTGGCCGAGCAACCTGTGCCGACAAAACGCATCACTTATTGGCTTTAGGTTTCAAAACCTTGTTTTCCCCTCTTTTCTTTTTTCTTACGACTATCATCGTCTCTCACTCCTTTCTCGCTGGACCGGAAATATTTTTCGACTCGTTCCTTCTCGTTAATCCTCGTTCGAACCAACGATTTTTCCCTCATTTCGTTAGGAAAGGGTGAAAACGCGCGGAAAATATTTTAATAATGCGGATAAAAAAAAGAAATGAGGAAAATGTAGCGAAATTTTTGTTTCTATTGTCTCGATATTCAAAATAATAGAAATTATTGTTCTACATTGAAACTGGGTGAATAGTGGCAAATATTTATATATTTACGTTTCTACGACGTCGAGATAAATCCCGCCCTCGATCTCGGCACGGGATCGACGATCTTAGTCGAAGCTTCGTGACCGCGATTATCCACGCGTTTCTTACGCTCGAGACGTATAAAATCCGCGTGTCGGTGTGCGAGATGTTGATTCGATGAAAAAAGATTCAGAGCCGCGAGGATCCGGTCACGAGCCACAATGACGACGGGCTCGTGGGGTGAAAGAGGCACACGCGATCCTCGAAGAAAAGTGAAGAAAAACGAAGAAGGAAGGTGAATAAGAAAGAGAGAAGAAAATCGAAAAAAAAAAAGGAAACGTGTCTAGGGCCCAAAATCGCGCGCTCTCTTTATTTATTCCGTCTCCGATTTGTCACGCGCGTCGATCATTTCGACCTGCGACCGGTCGCGTCCGACACCCGCGCGCGCACGCAGACAAGACGCACTTTCCGTCATCTCGCTGTTTTTTTTCTCTTCTTTTTCTCTCATTCAACTTTCCCCCTTGGAAAAACCGCCAAATATTTCGATTAACGATTCACCGTCGAGTTAGCAGCTGCCCGTGTTCGTCGAGCCGGGATCGCGTCAGGATCGTATACACGGGCGTATTATCCTAACCCACACACGAGTATACATATTGTCGTGGTCCGGGCCAAAAGACGGGTCTATATGACCCTCTTGAATTGTCACGCATCGTGTGAAAACGCGTGCGAGAGCGAGAGAGAGAGAGAGGGAGAGAGGAAGAGATAGAGAGAGATAGAGAGAGAGAGAGAGACCGAGAGGAAGAGATAGAGAAAGAGAGAGAGAGAGAGAGAGAGAGTGGGAGAGAGATAGAGAGAGAGAGAGCGAGGGGGTGGTTCACGATGATCCAAAGGACAAAAAGATCGATTCGAGGACTTTTTACTCTCGAGCCGTTCCACTTCGATTTTCCATTGATACGAAAATGGAAATAATAAAAATGATCGATAGAAGAAAAAGCACGCTCGGTTGGTATGTAACAAACGCAATTCGTAAGAGACCTCTTTCGATGCTTCTCGACTCGAGAGAAGTGTCAGAGAGTCAAGATGAATTTTGTCCTTTCTTAACGTCGACACAGAAAACGTCCATTGAGACTCGTTTATATGATAAAAAAATATTAATAACCATTTTTTCTTGACGCGAGTCTATAAAATTATCCAATTGATTAAAACAAAATCTGTTTTTAATCACTTTCGCACTTGGCGAGCCTCGTAAACTTCTCCGGTGCCGAGTAAAAGTGCGAAAGAGGAAAAAAGAGTGACTCGGCGTTATTTCCATTTCTCAATTTTAAGACGAGCCTCTCGCTCGCGCGAAAACCTCTCGCCTCTTGACGCTCGCGTGAACGCTCAATAATTTTTCTCCGCGTGTGGAAAACAACATTAATCTCGCATTGGACGTATTAGACGGACGTGCGTGTCCGAAAAGTCGAAAGAGAAAGAGAGAGAGAGAGAGAGAAGAGAGGGAATCGAAGGTGAAGAGTGCGGCGAGAATTTTTCATCCCTCGAATATTCGGTAAATTTTCGAGGCCCTGAATTCCCAATGGGGGGCATCCTCGCAGTTTCTCCATCTCGCTCGTCTTAACGATCTCTCGAAATCCTTGATCCGTCCGGCGTTAAAACATTCGCCGGTAAAATCCTTGGAAAGGCTACCGGGCGGTCATCGAGCAAAAGACCAGCCCCCGATCACGGGGTGGTCCACGCAGGGCGCGAGCCGCTTGTGTTTTTCACCGTCGTCTTTTCTTCTCCCCCAACAACGAAAATTCATCGACCGTCAGCGGCGCACGCCACGCGTAATGATCTTTCTTTTTATTTTTTTTTCTCTCTCGGTCGGATATATTTACCGCAAACCGTGCGTTGGTCGGGGTTGTTTTTTTTCCACCATCCTTCTGGCTCCGTCCACCTTAGTCACGTGGTCGAGCAATAATCCTCGGCCATTGTCTCGAGCTGCGCGGTTCGCATTCAAAAATTCACGTCTCGGAATCTAGTCGGCCCTCTTCCCACTAGGAAAACTTTTCAGTAATAATAGAAAAAAGACAGAGAAAAGAAATGGAGAACGAGCGAAAAACATGACGATGATTTGGCGCGAGTCGGACTAAGAAAGATAAATGGAAAATTAGCAATTGCAGGTGGTGAGCGCGAAATGTTTTTACCATTCTTTGGAGTAAAACCACCCTCTTTCCGACACGTTGCGGCAGATGCCTTTGAAAAAGTAATCTTGTGTGGTCCGTACGAGTGAAACTGGAGTAACGAAGAGAACGAAGAAACCTCGCGATACAGTTACGAATGAAGAATTGGTAGAAATCGATAAATGACAGTTGGCTCGTGAATTTCTTATAACGAGAACAGAATTAATGCCAAGGTCGCGGTTATTTAAAAATTCATTCAAAACTTCGTACCACCGTGTCAAAAATGAACAAGACACTAAAAAACAGGAAGAAAATCTGTTTCATCGTCCTTAAGGAAGTTCGTTGATTGGAGCGACTCCAAGATAAAAGTCTATTTTTTTGTATAACGTTGTCTAGCCCTTGGTCCATTCATAAGCGGAGTTTCCGCGAGATTTACCGCACAGTTTCCGAGATATTAATTATTAAAGTCAGTACGTTTAACACACGTAGACAACAAAATGTGCATGTTCTCTCATATATCAATTTTTTTATGGTACTTGGAGGCAAGACACGCGTAAAAAAACTGAAAGTTGCATTCGTTGACTTTTTATGATCAATAAGGCAGCTTGAATTGGAAAGTTCACCGGAATAATAAGCAATCAATTCAGGAATAAAGTCGAGAAAAATCGAGGTATTCGAAGAGCGACGCGTCACGTGACGTAGCAGTAGCCATCTTAACCAAATAACAAGCCGGACGCGTGAGACCGATATGGCGTATTACTGAATTCGAGTAATAGATTATTACGTTTTTTCCCATATTATAAAAATAATAGGAAACTCGAAATTCAATACTTGAAAAATATTTCTCGAAAAATAGGAAATATACATATAATATAAAACGTGTCGGTATCGCGTCGCAAAATAGACTCTAAGTTTACTAGCATGGTCATCACCATACCTCCTTGAAGGATCACATCCAGGCGTTCATTGACATTGACGCCCTCCCACAAATCCAACAAAGTTCGAACCTCCTTGATTCATCAATTTCTTCAATTTCTTCAAAGTCGCTTCGACTAACCAGAACAAGTGATTTTCATCCCTCGATCTACGACGACACAAAATGCGATATACGTGGCGAAATCATAAAATAAAAATGGAAATAATAACCTGAAGAAGGAAAGAGAGAAAGAAAGAGAGCGAGAGTGACAGAGAGAGATAGAGAGAGAGAGAGAAAGGACAAATCGTATTATATAAAGGGATATGCCGGGTGCGTTGCGCAAAGCCTTTTCCAGGAAGGCACAAAAGTTTCAATATATCAAGTGCAGTTCTTCCCTCGTCCTCGAAGTCCTGTTCGACCCAACGAGAACTGTCGAGGTAAGAAGTAGGAAGAGATCGAGAGGAAAAAAGAGAAAAAAACTACGTCGTGCGGGACCAGTGTGCACTCAACGGGGGTGGCCGAACAATGACGAAACCCTCCTATCCGGACGCATGCATCAATACGCGATACTCTAACTCGATTTTTTCTCATCCCCCCGCCCTCTTTCGGTTCCTGGAATACCACATATTTTTTTGCCGATACAAATGACGACTCGCGCGTATAATGCGTGTCACCAATGGAAAACCCTATACCTGCCGTAAGGGATGATGCGTGAATGTAACGCGTCCTTGGTACAGAGTCCTTGATGGCGAGAGTCGAAAATTGTCAACCCTCGATAAGTGCAACTTTTCGTCAATGAATAGTTATTCAAAAATTATTCGAGTCAAGCAAAATCCCTTCTTTTTCGTATAAATCATAGATATTTTATAATTAACCCTTGCTACGTTTTTCAGCGGAAAAATGCTTTTTTTTCGTTGACTCCACCGCCGGAAATGGAAAGTGGAAACTCGGGGCTGGATATCTTGAAAGAAATGTCAATGAGTCGACGTAAATCTGGTCTATCAGTTTTTCACAGTTTTTCACGAGCGAACGGATATTCTTTAAAAAAAGAAAGAAGAAGAAAAATGTAAGGACGATCTACCGTAAGGTTTCGAGTCACGAGGTCTCGTTCTCCCCGTCGTTCCAATTTCTGACTCGATGGAGCCGAGAGGAACGAGCCGCGGAACGGTAGAGGTGAGTTCGTTACAATAAGTCGCAACCCTCGCATTCCAAGGTCGGGTCATAAAACTGTTACGATCGAATGGGATGATATAGGACCCTCGGTCGAAGAACGCTGGAGGAATAGAGAAAGAGTGGAAAGCGGAGCGCTCGCCGGTGCGAGAGACCCTGTCAACCTCGTTATAATCGAAGATTAATCGCCGGAGGACGAAAGGAGAAGAAGAAGAAGAAGAAGAAGGTGTGTGCTCTGGTGCCCCGTTCGGCAAAGTGGCACGGGAGTAAAAGCTAAAAGAGAGCGCGGAACGTGGAAAAAAATAAGTGAGAAGCAAGCTGAAAAGGAAACTGTCGGCAGGTTGGGCAGGTCCTCGGAAATTTTTCTCTCTCCCTCTCTCTCTCTCTCTCTTTCTCTCGCTCGCTTTTCATTCACCATTCCCTTTTGTCGTGCGTGACAATTACTCAGAGATTAGAGGTAGAATTTGCGAGGGGTTGTCTACTTCTCTCTCTCTCTCTCTTTTTCTCTCGGTCTCCATCACGAAAAAGTCCGAGTAAAAAGACACACCAAGATTCTCGTATAAGACGTCTGAGTGGAAAGAACGCGATCTCTGCCGTCTCTCTTACTTGATTTTCACGTTTACGAGGATCAAGGACCAAGCGGCATCTCGCGTTTCTCCTCCATTCAAGCAAACCCGGTGAAATATAGTCGTCTTAGCGCGAAAGAGTGTCATGTAAGGTATATAAGCTTCTTCATTCCTGCGAGCATCCAATTTTTTTCTTTCTTCGAGGGTGCATCCTCGATGATGGATCAAAAACTTTCTAGAATTATGAAATACTTGCAACATCGTTGATTTATCTCGGATCGCGAGAAGGAAAGAGACAAGTATGGAAAAAAGAGTGGAAAAGAAAATTTGCACGTGTTCGGGGCTAAAATGTTGGGAGGTAGGGGAAAAGATACAGGACCTTGACCAAAGGAAGCAAAGGAAGAAGAGATGGAAAGGAGAATGTAGACGACGCATCAGTCAATGACGAAAACCATGCTGCTTTCTGGGTCTTCGAGAGTAGCTGGACAACCGACATGCGAGACCCAAATTTTCGTCACATCCGCATGCTGAGAAAAAGGAGTCTCACTTGTTCGGATTACACCGAGGATCTTGTGAAAGAAAGAGCAAACAATAATGTGTCTCAACATCCTGTTGTTCTTACGAAAAATTGAATCAATAGTTTTTTCGGACAAGCGATACAGTTATTGGCATACTTTCTCGAAAAATATCAATTATTTAACAATTTAATGATTCATTGATCTCAGATAATTATTAATAATAAGAACAATTATTACATAATAACAAAGGTTGCTAAAAATTAATGAAATATCGTTGCATAAACAAAATTAATTACTCATCCATCGATGATTGATCGCTAAAAAATAGTGCGAAGCTATAGAAGTCATTTCCGGATTATCGAGTCGAGAAAAGAGAATGTTTCTAACGAAAGGAGAAAGAGAAAAAATGACGACTTATCATTGGACACGTAAAGTCACAGACATTAGGGAGTTACCGGATCACGAGGATAAACATTTTGTCGACTGATAAAACAACTGTTTCGCGTGCAAAGCCCTAATTAATCAAAGTAGGTGGCAAGTCGTCCAACATTTCACGTAATAAGTTCACCCATATATTTTCCTGGTGCGGGAACAAATTCTCGGTCGGATCCTTCGTGACGACAGGGTTGTCGCGTTCGAGCGACACATCGTGCCGAGATCAGTTTGACCTCACGCTGTGCACGCGTTAGATTTTTACATACCGTTAGACTAATGGGGCTCTCGTACTTTCTTTCATCACGCATGCGACACAGTTGTCGCGAACATAAAGTTTCTGCCACGAAATATTGGTTTTCCTCTTTTTTTTGTATTTTAATATTTAAAAATCCGTTGAATTTTCGATCAAATCAATATCTAAAATCAATTTTACTTTTTTTTTTTAAGTGTCCATAAACAACTGGTACAAAGGGCCAGCAGAGTCGCCTAAAAAATGAAAAGCCCATGGAACTAAAAAAAAACCGTCGACGGTAAAATAACGTATGATTAACGCGTCAAACAAATTCCAACCACTTTTCCGACAGCACGCCCTCTAAATTTCATGTAACAAGCCACCGGTGCCAGTGGAAAAAGGGGCTTTTCTTTTCTCCCTTCGAGGTCTATAATAATAAAAATCGAGGCTAATCAACGGTTTCCATGCAAGAACCCTTTGGCGATCGATGGATATCGGATTACCGACGTATCGAAGCTGTCTTACGATCAAGATGATTTCTAGAACCGTCGACGATGGAAAGAAAAAATTCGAATATAATCGTTGATTATTTTCTCATTGATAATTAAAGCCAAAAAACAATTTTAATTTTTGAAAAGATCATTTTTGTCTCCCTCTGTATCGATTACGAGAGATCGATCGACGCCACATGGTGAATGATGAGCCGGTCATCGGACCTATCGAGGAGACACGTCCGTCGTTCGCTTTCCCTCGTTTCTGTGGCACGCGCCTACCTCGGGGAATCGCGTCGATTAAAGGCCTCGATAACCCGGAAGCAACGACGAAAACTCGGCCGACGAAACGAACTGACCGTTTCGTGGACGACAGTTGCGCAAGTGGGTGCCGCGGGTATGCCTTTCCGTCCGTCTGTTCGACGAGCACCCCCGATCGCCACCGACAGATGGTCGCGACCCTGTGCCATCCTCGTCGTTCACTCTCAACCAGCCACCGAACCTAATCGCCATCTACGGGTGAGCCAGTGCATCAATCGTTGATCCAAACTCGACGAAATCATAAAACGATTCAAGATAGACGACATAATTTTGTTTACCCCTTAGAAAGATCAATTCTCTCGATCTTCGTTGAAACAATCTTCGAAGACAATTTTCCAATCATTTTGTCTTTTGTATTTTCTTCGTGTTTTTTTTTAAAGTTAAACTTAAAGTTTCCAGAATTTCAACTCTCCGAATATTTTCGACGACCTAAATGTCCGAACCCTTTTTTAGCTTTCATTATCTCGGAATTTCATGGCTCGTGACTTCCACGGACTCGTCCGGCTCGGTTTCTTCGGAAGGCGAGGAAAAACGAAGTGGTCGGTGTCGCGAGTTGGCCAAAAAACAAAAAAACAGGGAGACAAAAGAATTGATAATTGGTCCTTAGGTCGACTCACCGCGGGTGGCAAAGTCGCATAAAAGGATTCGACGGCCTGGGGATCGATATATACCGGAGGACGAGCGTCGTCACTGCGTTTTATCTCGAGCGTTCAACGCGCCAAGATCTTGGAACGTTGCCTGAGATCTCGACCTTTCTGCCGCTTTCGTACCTCTTTCTACCGATTTTCAAGCATTTCTTCTCGTCTTATCTACACCTCGCGCGTCTCTCACGAATGATCGAAATGAGACAAAGAGAGAGAGAGAGAGAGAGAGAGAACAAAAAATGCGACTCGTATTTTCGGTGACTTCATTTTTTTATCTTCAACGGCGTCCGGTGTGTCGTAACGACGCGCCACGAAGCGGCGAATCGATGCGAACTCGAGAATTTTACAGACTGGAACGAAGGGATGAATGGTCATCCCTTCTGGACGAGCCGGCGTCCAGAAGCGTAAAGGACTCGACTACCACTGATTTATCGTTAAACGGTCGCAACAGTACGGGAGGAGAACTCGAAGAATAAAGAGACGAAGAAAAAAAGAAAACTGTACCTACCCCCGTTGCGGTGGTCCCGTTCGAACGAAAGCGCAACCCTTATTCGAATCGACGGAAACCGAGACAGAGAGAAAAGTTGGCCGTAAGTAAGGTTAACACGCTCGAAGAAGAAGAAAAAAAAGACGAAGAAACGTAAAATGCGCGCGTGGAACCATCACCGCAAGCAATAACGAGAACCATTCAAAAAAATGGCATTGTCCCCATGCAAGGTAAAGCCGTTTTCTCTCTCTCTCTCTCTCTCTCTCTCTCTCTCTTTTGTGCCTACGTGTTGGAAAGAAATTTTTATAGAACGTTCGCGACGAATAAATTCGTCGATCGAGCGCCAAAAAAAAGTTTCACGATTAAACAAAAAAAACGTTGAATATCGAAAAAAGTTTGGATCGTAATCTTTTTCTTGACTTTTTCGTTTCTCTCGTTGTCGAAGGAAGCCATTTGTCAATATATCTGCACTGGCCGAGTGACTTCGGATCGCCACAGCTGGATGCAACGACGGGTACATCGTCGCTTCTCGAAGATGCAGGAAGTCGACGATCCGGATGGAAAAAAATGTTAAGGGTCGGTGCGAGAAATATTTAGTCTCTCTCGCTCTCTCCCTCGGTAGAAGTCAAATGAACCATGTGACACAAACGTGCTGAATCCCCCAAGGAGTGGAGCATACGCACTCCTTCGATCTTTCTCGTAATTTGAGACGAGCTCAAATTACGTAAAAAAGAAAAGAAGGAAGGAAAGGGAAAAAACACAACGTGAATCCGTAAATTACGAGAGCAACCTGCTTCCTCGTCCGATAATTTTTCAAAACGTTCTCATTTTCAAAGAAAATCTCAATTAAATATAGGAATATCGTGTTTTTTTTTTTTAATACAAATTATTTTCCGTAACGTTGCTAATCAAGATTTATTTTATTTCTACGATAAAAAGAAAAAAAGAAAAAGAATAATATATCCCTCGTTCGATCGTAGGTATCGTATAAAAATCGCTCGATAGCAACAACGTATCGTTAATATCGTGAAGAAAAAAACAATGAAGTGAAACCACCTTAGCAATATATATATAAAGAAAGAGAGAGAGAGAGAGAGAGAGAGAGAGAGAGAGAGAGAGAGAGAGAAAGGTGTAGGTATAGGTTGTACGTCGTCGCTGTTGAAAGCAACAGCAATAAAATCCGCATTATCGTGCCAATGGTGAAAAGATACTGCGACTTTGAGATAGAGACGGAGGAGAAAAAGAGCGTGAGATCGACGTAAGCAAGGGAAACGGCCGCGAGTCGAGCTTTTTTCACCGAGTTTACGAGAAACCTTATATCTGTAAGGCTCGTTACTCTCGTACTTTTTATAACATGGGAAAAAAACTACCCGTACCATAAACAGTGGAGTTCGATCCGAATCTCACGTGCGTGATATGCGTGATAAGACCGGAACTCGATATTTTTCGTGAGAAATCGAATTTCCTTTAGAAATGTTATAGAACGAAACAAAAAAAACATATAAAAAATCCGATATATCGATATTTTAGAAATTCGTTTATTATTAAATTCAGAAATTCTCGGGTTCATCGATCAAGCGTGTATCTCATATATTTTCGCGTATTTCATGAAGTTGTTGAAAAGAAACTCGTACGTAGAAAAATATCAACGGGAGTATAAAAGAAGAAAAGGTTTCCTATATAAATTCACCCTTATCACTGCCACCCTCCCCCCTTCTCTGTCTTTCTCTGTCTCTCTCTCTCTCTCTCTCTCTCTCTCATACGAGTGATAGTATCCGCGAGCTTCCTGTACACTTTACGAGAAGTGTGGAAAACGTATCAGACGTATTATATACAGACGAGAAATTCTACGATACGGCGACACCTCGATTCACAGCCGTAAGTAGGGGATAATACCGCGCGATACTCGCCACGAGACTCTATAACACGTGCGAATCTTACTTGCCGAGTGTGTAACATCGATAAAGATACTTTCATGCTAGTTTCAACACTCGCGAATAGAAAGAAGAAAAAAACCGTGCACCGGTTATTTTCAGCTACTTAATAAGAACGTATTATCACACAGAAGCTTTATAAATGTACATCTCGCTCTCCGCTCCGAATCACCCAAGTCTAGAGAAAAATGTCGCTTTCTTAAAAATAAAAATTTGTAAATTAAAAAAAAAATCATCATTGTATTCAAAGAATAATAAAATTTGTTAATTACACAACAATTTTATACGACATAGGCGATAATTATGGAAGAATATTCTCGTACTCTAGGGATCAATTTTACAGTCGCAATTGCAACGGAGTAAATCGCGAAATAATACGAGCGACGAAGTTCCAGCATAGCCGACACTCGACGTACGATCGGATTAGGAATATAGCGGCGAGAGCAAAGGAGAGATAATTTCTCCTGCACTTCGCCATTCGTAATACCGGACTGTGAAATCCTGATCGTGTTTCACGACCTACCACCTCCGAATGTTCGTCGGTTTATATATATATATATTTGTCACTATCGAAGTGCGAGAATGAGAGGAGGGGGAGTTTACGTCGCGTTCATCAAAGAAAGTTTTCCTTCGCTATTACCGCTCTTCGACCCTGAGCCCATGCCGAAAGACTCTTGGGCTTTTTTCCTCGTCGTGGTTGGAAAAAAGAAGAAAAAAAATGTATATACATAGCATCGATCGACGCGCGGGGGAGTCCCGAAGGATCAAAGGGTTCATTTCGATCGTCGAGCTTCGACAAATGCGATTACTCGTCGCAAAGGATCTTCACGAATCTCTCTCTCTCTCTCTCTCTCTCTCTCTCTCTCTCTCTCTCTCTCTCTCTCTCTCTCTCTCTCTCGCTCGCTCGCTCACCCCCATTATTCTACAGTAGTTTATGTATATATAGATATATACGTATGTATTTGTATGTACACGCGAAACTATCGGACGAAGGGAAGAATTACTCCGGAGACTTTAATTCGTCTACGTGAGATTCCAGTGTAAAAAGATACGAGCTACCTACTACAAGAATACTACATAGATATACTTTTTCGTACTAGAGTATTTTTTGTTTTACTTGCTCGTTATCTTGAATGTTTTTTTTACAATCGAGAATCAAAAAAAGTAATCGAAAATCGATTATATTTTATTACAACGTAATTATTTGCCGATAATTCTGTTTCCAGGCTCGATCGATTTATCGACTGGAAAGTTATATCGCGGTAGGGTATTTCGGGCAGAATTTTCTTCGACGATTCGTCGATACGCCGAACAAGCCGGTTAATGGTGAAAAATACGGAAAAAAAGAAGGACTTTTAACCACGCTGCCCACATTTCGGGATCAGCTGCAGCCCATAAATATCCCTTCAGCCCTTTTACACCGTTGAAGACCGGACCTTTCGCACGATACATGTATTCTCGTACCGCTGACTGCGCGAGCTCTTCCTCCTCCTGCTGGCGCACGTAACGCTTTGTGAATTATTGCGCGTCCCTTTTAACGCGCGAGCTAGAAATCGTTTAAACTCTTTTACCACGAGGTATAATGGTTCGACGAAACGATGGATACTGAAGTCGTTACCGATCTTTACAATTCCGAGGGATCTCCGAGGTTACGAAGTTTCGCGCTTAAAACATTTTAAGGATCATAAATTGAAATTTTTCTTCTTTTCAGATTTGTTCCTCTTAATATTTCTCTCGGTTAATCGCAAGACGCAAAATACATCAGCTGATAAGATCTAGAATTTTTTTTTAGATGTTCTCGAACATTTAAATCGTCTTCGTTAAATCTCACTCGCGCGCGATTCCATTGAAACGGATTTGACGCCTCGTATCGGTGTTCAATAATCTATTTCGTGGGATTCGAGGGGAACGAGAGACGAGCAACGGGAAAATACCAGCGAGTCTCTCGATCACACGATTGAACGATCATGCGTGCGCGCCGACGTGATTCGAAGTGTCTCCGTCGTACTATAAAACGCGAGAGAATTTTATCGGGAGGGTGTCGAAAGGGATTTCGTGCCAACGGATTGAGAGGATCGGGAACAGGCTTAACGCGTAGTCCGTCCTGGATTTTTTGTTCTCTCGTATCGAAACCAATACTCCTATTTGCACGTGTACGTATACTTGCGTTAAGGGTACGTTCATTTTTTTTCGTTTACGAATCGTCCATTTTTTTCTTCATTTTAAAATTTGTTATTTATTTGTCCTTTCCTTTAGTTTTATAAAAACAATATTCAAGCCCAGCGACGAATGAGAATGAGAAAAGTTATTGTCGGGAGGAGAGTTGTTGGAGAGTTACCATCACCAGGTGGCAGCACTGCGTGGAGCGCTGTCGGGGTTCCACTTCATACCGCCACGCGGCGCAACAGTTCCAGCGTTTCTCACAAGTGGTCGGAGGCCCAAGTATTACTATATATACAACGTACCCTGTCTAGGACAGGGTACAGTGACACAGCCGTACTCATGAGTCTGTCACTGTGCCCAAGACGAAACACACACTTTCCTTTTTCCGGCTCCACTCTACCTTATCGACCACCGGTTGCCTTTAGGTCGCTACAGCGCTTAGGCGAAAATATTAGAAAGGGTGAATTCCATCAGGGCCAGAGACGTTGGAAATAGTAGCAGTGAAGGTTCGAAAGATTCTGCATCCTGGGAGGGTCGAAGAGGACTTTATGCAGGAAGTTGAGATTACGTCGACCTTCCGTCATGAGAATATTGTTGTATCATTGATTGAAGTTGTACTGGGAATACAACGGCCAAAGTCCCTGGATGATTTCCGATCTCCCGTTTCGTCTCGGGTACAATGAGAGACTCATCAGTAGGGCTGTGTCACTGTACCCTGCCCTAGACGCGCTGGGTGTTAGGAATCTGGCGGCCGACCACTTGTGAGAAACGCTGGAACTGCTGCGCCGCGTAGCGGTGTGAGTTAGAACCCCCACAGCGTCACAGAGAAAAGTCGATAATATGTTGCACTGTAGAAATCTGTATGTTTTTTAATCAATAAATTATTAAACGACCTAATTTCCTCCTCTCGTCGAAAAAATTACGGTAAATAATTATAATTTATAATTCATACATGATATTTGTTTTTCTGAAAGTTCCATAATTATTTAGATAATTTCTTGCTGGGAATTAAATGAAGACACTCCGTGTTTTGATTCGATAAATTATCCGATCGATGACGATTAACCATTATTTGCAATTTTGATCGAGTAATGTCAATTATCATTAACGATGAAACTTTGATTACAAATTCGTAAAGCATTTGAATATTTATTAGGATTCAGAGTCGTCCCAACGTATGGAGGATACCGATTGTAACGAGTCAATAATTCAGGATACAAAATCGTTCGAATAATTAAAAATCGTTTCGCAAAACTGTTTTTTCCTTTGTTCTTATCTTATCGTTGGTCAAAATCCGCGCGTTATCGGAAATTCAAGCTTTCAATCGGACATTCATTTTCCATTTCAGAGATAGAAATCGTGTCCTGCACAGGATCGATAGCCGCGATTCCATCAATATTCCCCATATTTATGTTTAGCCACGTGTCGTTACAAAAGTCTCCGCAACAGTCGGAATACGGCGGTTGCGCGATGTTGAGTACAATGTTCGAGCGCGGATCGAAAAAAATCGGCATTTTCCGCAGTTTGAAACCGTTCGTCTGGATCGGCAATATTTTCGGTATGTTCCCGTGTCAATTTTCGGACAATCGTCTCAAGCCCGGTTCCATACTCGTTCGAATTTGGGTTTTCGTCTTCTTTGGAATCCGGGCCAGCGTCAATCTCATTCGGTCGAAAGAAATGGCCTGGCCGGCGAATGAACTACTCGCAGCAGCCTTCATAATCACGAACGTGGGACAATGGATCGCGGCGATCGCCGATTTTGCCGCCGCCGCTTTTTGCCAAAAATCTTTCCTCAAGGTGAAAAATCGTGTTTTCACAAAACACGAACGGTAACCGTACGATTTGATTTCCGTTAACCCTTAAATGCGCGATTTTTTCTTTATAGTTTCTATTTATCAAATGTTACTAAAAAATAAAAAAAAACAACAATAGTTTATATTAAGGGAAAAATCAGGAAAAAAAAATCAAATGTTTGTGAAAATATGTTTTATTACAAAATTATTTATTTGCGCATTATTTGCTGTTAGAAAATCTACGACGCACGAATGGCGTGCACCGTATGCGAATACACGTGAGCGGTTTGTTGCCTTTGACTACAATGCGTAAAAAACATCCAAACGTTCCTGCAGTGAATGTAGAGCCAGAAAATAAATGTGTTGCCAAACGGCAACTCGATGAATTAAAGGGTTAATGCGATTAACGATCCCCGTGGAATTAATTATCAAAGCATTTTCATTAATTTATCCGATCGATTATCTCATTTTCGATCGAACGATACGAAAATAATTGTAAAAATGTTATTTTTCTTTTTGTCAGTTTTACGACAAACTCGCAATTTACGACAACGGAGTCGGCAATTTGGGTCATCCCAGAACCGATCGTGTACGTACCTATTGGTTCTTTTTGTTTCTAATGAGCCTCTTCGTGGCCGGGGGAATATCAATGATTTGGAAGAAAGAGGCGAACTGGATCGATGCTGTGGGCGAGAGTTTTTTGTATCTGATTAATGACTTGATTTATCTGTTGGCCATATTTAAATTCGTCCTTTTGGTGCATCTGCTGTATCAACGCTTCGTGCACTTGAACGAAATGATCTTATCCCACGCCTCTTGGACCTGCGAGCTTACGCCGAAAAACATGAAACCCGTAGCTCCTACCGACATAATCTTTCTTCATTCGACGTTGGTCGAAGCTTCGAGGATACTCAATCGCACTTACATCATAATATTACCCAGTTGGTTCTTCTGTATATTGATGACAGTCGTTATCTTCATTTATGTGTCGAATGCCGTCTCGAAAGTCTTCCCTCTGGTGGAGTTGATCGCGTTGGGCGCCGAAATGCTTACCATGTGTGCCATTTGTGACATAACTGCCGAGCAGGTGAGTAAGAAAAAAATATTATTTTTCTCTTCATGAATAATTATTGCAAGAAGAATGGAATTTTTTTAATAGAATATGTTTTTCTACTTCGTAGGCGAATGCGATAGGCAGACACATTACAAAGGACAAACCTACTCTCATCGACGGCTCGACGGCGATGGTAAATCATACGAATTATAAGAATTATTTACAACAGTCGAGTGAACATAAAATATTCTACGTCTCGTTAATAAATGCAGGACAGAGTACGAATGCACGTTTATCTGTTAAATAATCGAGTCACTTTCAACGCTGGAGGCTTTTTCGTGCTCAATTTGCCAGTTTTTTACGTCGTGAGTAACAAATCTTTTCTGTTTTCTTCGTTCTCTTATAGAAAGGTAAATAATCTATTCACATTTAAAATTCTCCATTTTGTTTCCTTAGATGTGCACTTCGGTGGTAACTTACAGCTTGGTAATGTCCAATATTCCCATAAACGCAAGCGAGCCCTTCCTGAACGCCACGACGCGATGAACGAAGAAGCGAAGAAAAAAAACGTGCATTCTCGATTATACGTCGCGTATCGATTCGTCAACGCGATCGTTTTAAACGCCCGACACGAAACTTTCATTAACGATCGTAATAAATCTTTATCTTTTTAACGGCGTAATAGCTCGTTTATTGATTTTGAAAAAAAAAAATATATATATATATATAGGATACATTTTAAGCATAGAAAAACATTGCATCGTTTAATATTTCGCAGAAATTCATAAATTTGCACCGGAACAATCCATACAAGTTACTATTATCGTTGGTATCGTTGGTCCTAATCGCGATTCTAATTTTTTTTAATAAAAATATTTCATCTTCGTTACAAGAATTATCGTTACTAAAATAATCATAATTTTTCTTTCAATCGCGAAGAGTTGCGGTACAACGTTCGAGGGCAGCGAAGTATAATAATAAATAATAAATATTCCGTCGATTCGTGACAACGACGTGTCGTACCAACCGATCGGCATAAATCTTTGGTATCATCGTTCCTCGCAACATTCTTCTCGCAAAATATTCCCTCGATCCGATCGACCGTCGACGAAGAATATCGGCGAGTCGAAAAATCGGTTAACCATTTTATTTTTTCACCAGATCATGTTCGCCGCACTTTTGTTTCTCGCGAGAGGATTCAAGCAGAGACCAGCGAGGACTTCGACAGCCTCGTTCCCATCGTCCTTGGCATAGAGAGTCGATCTCTTGAGGCTTCTTCCGGTTAACGATCGTTTGCCGATCGTTCCGTTCGCGCCGTTTGTCTGAATCCCGTTATTCCCGATTTTTCCTACCGCGTTTCTTCGACTGTAACGTTGCTTATAGGGCATCGCGTTCGTTCTATCGACTTTGAACGACGGACGTTTCAAAATTCTCTTCCTCGCCGTACTTCCGGTCGATTCCTCCGTTCTCTCGCTCAATGGAAATTCCTCGTCGTTCGTCCTTACTCCGTCCCGATTTTTCCGCAAACCTCGTTTTTCCAGAGCCAACGGAGCTTTTCGTTTGTGATGCGAGCGAGACGGACAAAGATCCAATGTTCGTGTTCGATCGCGACGAAAAGTATCGACGAGACGCTCGGGAAGACGCAGAGTACCGACGAAACGATGCTCGGGCCATGGCGCTATAACCGGTAGCCCACACGCGTTGTGCATCCCCACCAACGGAACGCCGATCGTACGATGACGCTTAGTGACGTCACCGAGCCGCGAATCGCGCTTGCTTCGTAAAAGCACGTTTTCCGATCTTACGGAAGAACGTACGTTTCCTTCGTAAACCGATATTTTCTTACCGACATTACCACGTTCAAGGTCAACCCTCTGTTCCCTCTCGTTATCCTCGTTCGAAAGATTCTCCGTTTTTCGACCTCGTCGATTTTCGTCCCGTGAAGAAACCCGCGTATCTCGTCGATCTACCAGAAAATCGTTATTCGCGTCGAGAAAACGTAAATTCGGATGAAATTCGATATTTCCATCGTTAAAGGTGTCACCGTTCGATCGTACGCTTCGTCTTACCTTCTTGCGTTCTCGCGACTCGATCGGTCGATAAGAATCGTACGACGCGACTTTTCTCTCGCGAGCTATCGGCGAAACGTAAAAAAATCGGTTTTTCACGGTCGACGAGGTCGAACGTTCGCGACGATCGTTCGTATCGCGTGAATTTCTCTCCGGCTCGGAGAGAAACGATTCGAACTGTCGTTGAGGCTGAACGGATCTTCTCAATGTTCCCATGTCGTGTGCTAGCGAGGCTCGATAATCCTTTATCGGTATACTTCTCACGGTGCCGATCGATCGGTCACCGTCGATCGTTTCGCCGATTTCACGACTCGTGAAATCGGCGCTCTTATCGACCGGATTAACGAACAACGATGAGCTCATTTTTCCAGCCTGATTGGTCGAGGCTTCGAACTTGGACGATCTTCTCGCTGGACTCGAACCGATCTCGTCGGTGCCAACGTCTACCGCACGTTCCTCGTAAAACTCGTCGTTTCGCAATATTCCATCGTAATTATCGCTCGTGTTTTGCCACTCTTCTATTATACTTTTGCCCGTCGTGCGAAGACGAGACTCCAGCTGTCTTATCCCGTAGGATTGTTGAACTTTGCTCATCGTCGTTCTACTCGCACTTTCGTTATTATTCTTCGTCAATCGTTCCTCGCTGCCCTCGTGCCACCTTCATGACTTTCCACCGAATGTCGTGCCCGTCATGTGCATTCTGTTCTCTATACCGAGGCCACCTGAAAAGTCAAGAGATCGAGAGAGATCGTAAATGGAAAATCGATCGACGGATATTGAAAATATTCTTGTGAAATAATTCATGAATTAATTAGTTAATTAATCGATTTGTAATTTTATTGTCGAATTTAACCTCGAGATATTCGACTCACCAAATTCGTGATCGGTTTCACCGAAAGGACTCAGTGTCTGCGTGGACGTGAAAGTCGACGTTTGCGATTTCTTGTTCGTCGAAATTTTCGAGCAGGCTAAACACGTGCTCAGAAGTGCAGAAATCTCGATCACGACAATCCCCAGACCAACCGCGAGAAGAATCAGAGCCTGCTCCTGGGTCCATTTTTCGATCATTTCCAGGCAACCCTGTGACATAATTCAAACGCAAATCGATGATTATCGATTTATACTTTAAATTTGTAAAATCGATAACAACGACGATCGTAGCTCGACGATTTTTCTTTTTTTTCTAAACCATGCGCTTGTAAATTCTCGAGTACTTTCGATCTGGTCTGAATACGAAGGCATCGGAGCCTCGCCGGGCCCGTAATAATAAATCTCTCTTCTACTTTTCCGTCGACGAACGCTTCGAGCTAAAGACAAAGCTATAATCGACGATTTTATTCCATCGCCCGCATGCCGATATTTAATGCTTGTCTCTCGACAGGTGCGTTTATCGGGGTCACGAGATAAATAAAACTATTTCCATCGACCCACGAAGTAAAACCATACAACAAAATTTCATTCGAACATCCTTTCGTCGTTTCATTACCCCGAAAAATTGTAATCTCGTCAAAAAACGAGCCCTCCCTTCGTCAACATTGCAAGTTTTCCAATGACTTTCGATATAATTCGCAACAAAAAAATATATAAATATAAAGAAAACTATAAAATCATAAAATAAATAATCTTTACAACGGTGTGTCGAGCTCGTTGATGCTCGGCAGGATTGAGCGTCTGGCACGTTCCCAGATTACGAGGTTCCGGATTTAAAAATGCGTCGTACTCGCTCGTGTTGTTGAGGGTGCAACAGGTGATCGGTACGACGAGCTCGCGTCGTCCAACTTCCTGCAAACGCCACCACGAAGTCCCATAATTGTTACTTCCGTTTATGCCACAGCAAGAAAACTGGAAATTACGAATAAAATTATAAAATAATAATAATAATAATAATAATAATTACTAATAATATTATTAATATGCCAATAATATGCCGGTTACGCCACAGCAAGAAAACTGGAAATTACCAATAAAATTATAAATAATAATAATAATAATAATTACTAATAATAATAAAAATAATACGAAGCAGTAAATTGCAGTACAGTTTATATTCATGAATGGAATCGCCGGCGCGTGACACGTTATCGAGCTCGTGCCACGTTTCGTCGAATGAGGGGAAAAGGAAAAAAATGCGGTGGGTTCGAGGGCTGTTCCGGTAGCGAGGTAGATACAGTATTTTACATATACGAGTACGAACCATCGTTTGTGCAAGGTCGAGCGCAGCCGTGAATTGTTCACGTCCGGGTACGGCGTAACTTCGCTGAAGGGCCCGTACGAGACGAGCGGGCCTTACGTCGACCCCCAGCAGGTGAGGCCAGAAAACGGCGAGAACGCAGACCGTACACTCGCCCATCAATAACAGGACGATCGAAACGATGTACTTTTGAAAAAAAGAAATTATATTTATTAACGACGATTTTATAATCATAATCATTTGTTTTTTTATCAAGAAAAAAATTTATCGTTAAGTAATTATTTTAAAAAATCCATTCGACCGGCGGCTCGCAAATCGAAATCGTTTGTAAAAATGTACTTTTTAATTATGTTTACATGGATTTTTCACTAATTAACGTTTTTTTTTCTTCTTCTTCTTATTTGCTCCGTAATTTTTAAGATGCCTTTAGAAGTGTAACAAGCAATTTAGATCCGTTTCCGGGCGACAGCGCGTGACCATCGTCGGCCCCTACAACGGCGATCTCATTTTCCTTTTCACTCCTTTTATATTCCTTTCTTATTTATTTTTTTTTTTCACATATTTATTTCGCTACGCCGAGCAATCTTGGATTGCCACGGATATATGCAAATCTGCTCATGAGCATGATATGCAAAGTGCGCGAGTGGCCAATTATGTCGAATTATTTATAACGGTGACCGTTTATCGAACGATCTAACTTGTCCGACTATCTTTAGCCAAGTTCTTTTGTTATTTAGTTTTCCGATGGTGATATTGTTTCTTCGCTATTAGAATCGACCTCTCGAACGAACCCGTATAATTCATTTGCAATCGTCGATGACTTAATTATATTAATTGCATAATTAGTTCATCGAGATTTGATTATATCAGCTTGGCATCATCGTCTAATCAATAAATTGATTAATCAGAAATTTATAATAATTAATCAATATTAATAATTAAGAAATAATATAACAATAACAAAATTAATAATAATAATTTTTCGATAAGATTTCGATGTGTGATTAATCTTAAAAAAAAGAATTGCGTTGTAAAAAAAAACAACAACAAAATCGTAAAAATGGAACGACACTTTTTTTCGTATTCGAAAATATTGCCGAAAGTTGGCATCGTCAATTACTCGCTTAGAGAAACATCCGGAAGTTGAATCAACCGTTGTAACAAAATAGCAGTGATCGGACATAAAATTATTATTCTTACGGTAGCCGTAATGCAACGATTGTAGAGACAAGCAGCCCAGCATCCGAGAATTCCTGTTATGGCGATGGAGAATCCAACCCCGACGATAGCAAACGCGAGATAATAGAAAAGTGGCTGATCCGGATGAGCATCGCCGGGTCCGAGCAGACGAGATAGCAAAACACGCTCGCTATCCGCAAGTAACAATACCCCTAATGACATTAGAGCGAAGCCCGACATCTAAAACAAAATTCGCAACGAAAAATGAAAATATGAATTTTCTACAAAATCTAATCACAATTTTTTTAATCGGAGAAATAATTATATCGAAAAATTAAGAACTTACGAGAAAGACAATATTCGAACAGCAAACAAAAGCCCGCGATAGACTGAGCCTTTGGTTCTCCATGATGAAAAATAATTGTCTTAATTAAACTTTTTTAAATTATTATTTTTTGCACCGTTTTCGATTTTTCAATATTTTTTAGTTTTTTTAAAGATCGTTGCGAATCCGATTGTCATTTGTTAAATATTATATCTACGTCCCGTAACTTCATGATTATTTTTAATTAATCACAATCACGCGTTGCCCCTCTCTCGTTCACTCTCTCTCTCTCTCTCTCTCACGTTCGTCCATCACGCGCAATTTTCATCTCGATTTATTTCCTCCTTTTTCAATCAACTTTCATTCAAAATTGTCGATAAAACCCGCGTATCACTACTTTTCACGTAGGCTTCCGTTTGAGTTTCAACGTTGGACTGACGGAATTGTCCGAGCTCCGTACGACGCGGCTCGGACTCGAGCCCGGTGTGCTTCAGGAATTCTGAAAGCGGGGAACTCCCCAGCACGGGGCAAGAAGGGAGGTCCTTCATGCGAGACTCTCTCGGAAACCGGAAGGAAGTGGTGGGCAGGGGTACAGAGGGGTTGAAAAGCTTTTGATTGTCCAGTCGCGACGGTCGAACGATCTCGAATAATTTCACTATAGACGAGTAAACAATCATTTATGTAGTCCACGATGAAATGCCTCGTCGCATCGTTATAATATATAAATTTAAAAATAAATGAATAAATAAATATCTTTAAATTTCCCAAATGTTTTTTTTTCAATTTTAATTTCGCACAAAAATTTCTCGACTGTGAAACCGATCGAAGAATTCGTCTCGTTATATTTTTTATCATTTTATACAAACATTTGTCCCCCTTTTAAGAATTGTGTGTCATATAAAATATTAACGAAGATTGCGCTTCAATTTGATGTTTTGTAATGCAAAAATTGCACTCTTTGCAACGCGATATGATAATTAATGTAGTCCACGACGAAATGCCTCGTCGCACCGTTATAATATATAAATTAAAAAATAAATGAATAAATAAATATCTTTAAGTTTTCCAAATGTTTTTTTTTTCAAGTTTAATTTCGCACAAAAATTTCTCGACTATGAAACCGATCGAAGAATTCGTCTCGTTATATTTTGTATCGTTTTATACAAACATTTTTCCCCCTTTTACGAATTTTATGGTATATAAAATTGCGTTTCAATTTGATGTTTTATACTGCAAAAATTGCACGCTTTGCGACGCGGTATGATCACCGTGGTCGATGATAAACTCCCCTCTCTTGATAAGGCGATATTACTCTCCCTTTTTTTTCGTCAGTTCCATGAAATTGTATACGATTGTACGATGAAGAACCGTTTGCGCGTATTTGGTAAACGAACCGCGCCTCTCGTTCGACACGCCGGTACGGAGATATAGTTAGTCGGGTTGCATTTATATATTGTAAGTGTTCACGAAGCCTATCTCCGCCAGCGTTAACGCATTAATTCAACCACACGGATCGCACGCATTTGCCCGGTTCTAAATAGGACAAGCCCAACTCCGGACTTATAGCACGTGGACACATATATACACACGCGATACAAAAGTTCAAATTCGTGTGGAAGAAATTTGTTTTAACGAGTTTAAAATAAAAATGACGATTATAAAGATGTCGAGCCGCTTAATTAAAAGAAATTTCGATGATAATAAAATAAACATATCTCGAAAATTGCGTTACTTTATCTCATTTTCTATGTAAAATATATTTTCCGTATGTTAAGCACGAGACGATAGTTTCCGGTCGTACGTGACAACGGAAAAGGGAAAATTGAATATTCTTTTGCATATCTTTGTTATCGAAAACGTTTTTATTAAAGATTATTTAAAAGTCTAGTAGATGCTTTCCCGAACCGCCACCACAGCCTCCCACCGAGGGAACACTGTCGTCCTGTTCACGTTGCGTCGAATCAGCGAATTCCGGTGGAAGATAAAGTATCTGAAAGGATATTCATTTTTCATTTTAGTTAAGCAGAGATTCAACGAGCGGTATTACTTAATATTCATTGTATGATTGATGCGACGAGTCACCTTTATCAAAAACATCTTGCGCCTCATTTTGAAAGCTAGGTCGAGCGATTCGGGACAATGAGGCACCAGGGTATTGATGGCGGACAGTTTCTTTATGTGCAAAAGTCCGTGATAATCTTTGAAAACGGGATTGGTCTCTTTCGGCGATCCCATGAACGACTCAACCGCTATCGCGGTATCCGACAAATGTTCCAATCGCTGGATCAACGCGTCCTTGAACACGAGACGAGAACTCATTAATTTTGTTTCATTGCTTATCGTGCGTAAACTTTTCTTTCGTTTCTTTGCGTTATTTTTTGTTTTCAAGATTTTTTTCTTTTTCTCAAACGATCGTTTACGAATCAATCGAGCTTACGCTATTGTCGAAATTGAGCGTTGGAACTGTGATAGTCGCTACCGCGTAAGCGCTACGCATTATCGCTCTGAAGCAGTACAAAAAACGTAGAAGATCGTTGTGGGTAGCGTCCTCGGTGTCGGAGAGCCAGAGTCGAGAGCCGATCGAGTGAATCGCTATTCTGAGAATATTTCTTTTCTCAGGATTGGCGGAAACGAGAAATTCGCCATTCTTAAAAGTCTCCTGTATGTTTTTCAGCAAATCGACGTAAGCGCTGTTTTCAAATCCATCGGCGCGCCACTTGCCGTTCTCGCCATCCCACTGAGTAATCTCGGCTTCGTCTATCATCTCCTTGTCCATTTGTTTCGTTAAATCGTAAAAATGTCCAAAAGCCTGACTACCTGTAGGCGACGATTCAACGACTCTCATGTTTTGATAACGCCACGCTATCTGCATCTGGCTGTCCGCAGCTTTCGCGCCAGAGGTCGACGACGATCCGCTAACAACAGCCGGCATCTCGGATATTAGCTGCGCGGGTCTCGAATCTTGCGATGCTACGAACAGCGGATGCGACGATACGACTCCTTCGGCCATGAAATATTTGAGCATGACTCTGGCATAATTGCCGTATGTATCCTCCTCTGAAAATTGAACGAATCTCAAATTGCTTGTACGATACATTTTTCATTAGAAATGCATTTTTGTTCATTAACGAGCAGACTCGATGGATTCGTAACAAAAATTGAACCGATTTAAAGAATGTTAGATATCTGAAAATTTAGAATGGATTTTTAAGTACCAATAGCATAGGTAAATATCCTTTTGCTAATTATATCAATATTATTTTTTTATGTTTATGATGCGAATCAAATATATATAGTAAATACCTATCAGAAGGATGGATCCGATGGGCAAGCCACCACCTGGAACAAAACATCCAATTATTCTAATAAATCCTTGTAAATAAAGGAAGGTTGGACAACATCCTGCTATGGACAAAAAATCAAACCTATCATAAAATCCAGCGATGGAATTCCCGTTGAAATGAGTAGCTGTGCATTTTGTATAGATGGTTTTGTTCCAGGTATCGTCGGTATTTTACTTTTGGCTCTTGGAGTATTCAGTGCCATGTTTTCATGTCAATATTCAAAGTCCGGTAAGAACTTAGAATGTCGCGTGACAATGACTAATAAAATCAACAAATATTCTAAATTATAATCATAATTTTATATGTAATGGAATATTATTGCTTTTATTTTTACATCGGTGAAAAGTGATAGGGTAAATGACAATATGATTGTTACATGTATAACCACAAAAAATTATGAAATGTGTCTCTCTCCCCACGCTTTTAAATCGAACCTTCGATATATCGAAAGTTGGAGCGAGATTGACCGCAGCTTCGTGAAATACTTCGTAGAGTTGCTCCATCATCCACACTTCGTCTCTGCTTCTATGTACTGTATTTTTTCGCATATTTGCTCGTTCTGGTTAAAATTTAGCTTGGTAAGAAAACAGTCCGCTGTTATTGCCCCCGAACCTACCGTGCTACGTCCTGCAACAGTCGAGTGAGCTTCGCCCTCTTCAACGTCTTCAATGGTATAGCTTGTTTCGGTCATAACCGCGAAGTAGCTCGATAACAATAATAAACTTGCACTTGACCTTGCCTCGGTTGCGCGAACTTGAGCGCTGCTGAAGACCGATGACATTCAACACATATACAAATACAAATAAATTACAGACAGACTTTTTCGTCCGTTTTATATCTATCACGGCAGATTGTAAGAATAACTCGTGAAAATATATAACCATTTTACGATTATTTCCAATCGTGTCAATTATCCCATATATTTATGTAAATTCTGTCGAACGTGAACTCCAAAGACGCTATATCGTCGAAAATTCGTGGTGAAGCTATCTCTATTAGGTTATTTAATTTTGCGAGTAACTGTACTCCATATACCAACGAGATACTACGAGACGGTGTAATGCAGCAGTGTTGCATATCACACACGCGTACAATCGCGATTGCAGTAGAGTATTTTCCAATCTGTGTTACTATATCTACAGATCGTTGCAATGAGGACGGGACATGTAGAAAATTACAACACATACACATCCAACTAAAATAAAGTCTCTGCGTCATGTCAGCTTCCTCCATTGTTATCGAAATATTAAAAATATATTCTTGACACATGAAATGATAATAAGAAGAAGAGTAATAAGTAATTATATATTATTGAAGTTTTAATAGATCTTTATGATAACAACAGTTTAATTAATGATCAATCGTTTAAAATGTGCCGAAATTCATTGAATATTACTATTTTATTGATATTAATAAGTAAGAAAAACGTGCGTGCGCAATGATGTTGAACTTGATACAGTAGCTGTTAATATTGCCCCGCTAAAAAATTGGAAGCTACTGTAGTAAAGTTCTTCAGTATCACGGTGAACAAAGGATATCATAAACGCCTTCGATCGTTCTCGAAGAACGGTGTTAAAAAAAACTTTTATACGCGACTGTACTAATACGACATAACAAGAAGGACTGCTGTCGTTTCTGTTTGTCGGTGCGATTGGTGCTGCTGCTGATGCTGAATTCACGCACCTCAGCTGCATCAGTATATCGAAAACATCACATATGATCGGAGTGAGTGGGATCGAGCAGCGTCAAGAATGACATTTAAAATTCTTAGTTGTTGGTTAGTCGAGAATTTTCGATGATTCGAGAAGTACGAAAATAATTGGTCAACGAGGGCGAAACGTTGCGTGAATAATAAGAGTGAAAACCAAAAAACGTGAGGAAACGGTACAAGTTCGAAGTGTCGATCGAGTTTGCACGTGTGTGTGCGTGTGTGTTGTGTGCGAGCGTGTGTGCATGTACAGTAAAACTCGAAGAGAAAACTCGCGACTGTATAAAACATAAACGGTGATTCAACGCAAGACGAACGAATGGAACGAGAGACTGTACCACGAGCAGTGTAACGAGAAAGACTAACTATACGTATAATAATCAGTACGTGAAAAACAAGAAAACGCGTCGCGAGAAAATCATAAGCTACTCGCATACATCGCTTACGTGTGTGCATACATACAATGTATCGCTTTTAATTCTTTTATGGCGCGTATCGATGAGTGAAGGAAAATTACGTTCGAAGTTTTAATAACGCCAGTCTCAGCGGGGGAGAAATAATACAGAAAGGAGAGAGACAAAGATCAAAAGATTTCGTCTCCGAGAACGGAGTGACCGAGAGAGACATGGACGTCGACAACGACTTGGATCAGCACTTCCTGCATCAATTCAGTTGTCTCGGCACTACGGATAAAGATGATCTTGTCAAACAACTGCAGAGCTTCGTTGAGCTTGAGGGTAACGAGCTCACCCAAACTACCGCTGCTTTCTTCCTTGATATGAATAACTGGTGAGCTTTTTAACGTGTATATGGAAATTCAATGAGAGCACGAACATAACCTTCATTCGACGTGTGTTTTCCTTTCCGCAGTTTTGGGAAAATCGCCGATATATTGTTCGTTATTTTTATTCAACATGATACATAATTGACCCATCGCTTTGTTATTCTGTTGATAGTTTTCTTTTGCCGACTATTATATATGAAATTAAGTTTGATTTGCAATTTAAATATCTGGCAGCAATATTTACGACTTAAATAGTTTGACAGCAGTATATCAGGCAAGGCCTTAATAAAGGCCTTGGTATTGTTTTTTTTCTTGACAGAACTTTATGTTCGATGTTTGCTTTTATCACAATTACATTTTAAAGTATCGAAAACAAATCGCACCAATTATCGTTGAATTTTTCGCTGCATTAATTTACATTCGTACTTCAACATTTTTCGTTCACATTATTTCTAACATAAAGCATCAGCAATAAACATATTGACGGGAGTAAAGACATGACGCACGGTTTCGCTGCTACAATTATTTTCTCCTTTTTTCCTTTATTTAAAGTGCCATCTCACGTTACTAAAAACGAAGTTCTCGTTATAAAAATTATTACCAGACGATAATCCGTTCGAAAACGTAACGTCATGAAACGTTTTATAAATAGTAATCTGAATTGTGCGACGCATCGTGCGACGTTCGAACAATTTTTCCGTGCTGAATGTTAAATTCATATCAACGAATACGTTCCTATTTAGTAGTAAAAATTAATAAAAACTCGTATGCAGAGAAATCGACAGAATATTGTGGTAATTGGTTCCTTATCAATTTTATCTTCGGTCTTAATCCTCATGATTGTGTTGAGATAACCGAAGTGCTTCCTTCGATCCATGCTGAAACGTTTTCCTATCGCCGCGTTATCAGACACTTCGAAGCGGTGTGTGAAAAAACATTTGTTTGTTATTGTCAGATATCGGGGTCATCGAAAAGTAGAAAATTGCATAATCATGCTTTCATGAATTCTCTTTTCGCTTATGTTCCCGATTTCACTGAAAGCGTTCACTCAACGAACAACCAAAATAGTCACAAAAATCGTGTTAGCCATATAACTCGAATCTACCTCGAATAATCTTGTGATGTTTATTTGTTTTTTCTTTTTTTTTCATGTTTTTTTTTTTTTTTTTTTTTTAGGAATCTTCAAGGCGCTATATGCAGTTACTTCGAGTTCGTGTCGCCTTTTAAATTACCCTCTATGACTCTGGTGCGCGACAGTACGATCGGAGATGGTGAATCAGTACCGCCGAATACGCAATTTAAAAAATCATGGAAGGTACAAAATTCGGGTACCGAATCCTGGCCCGATGGTATCGTTTTGCAATACACGTGCGGCACACAGATGGGTGATTGTACGAGAGTACAAGTTCCACCATTATCGCCAAAAGATTCCACGGAACTGAGCGTTGTTCTTACGAGTCCTGCTGAATTAGGTGTATTTCAAAGTAAATGGAGAATGATGACATCTTCTGGTTCCTATTTTGGGGGTATGTAAATATAATAATCAATTAAGACGAAAGAGTACAAATCTTACTTAAAACGATGTACGTCGCTCGATAGACTCTTAGGCCTGTCGTATGATCGATCTAGTCTGTTTTCTCATGATTACGTAATATCAACGTTTCAGAAATGTCTACATAACGCACAATACATTAACTATGTCATTGAACTATTCAGAGATTTTTGCCATGTTTTATAATGACTTGGATCTTCGATAGTTTTGAAACATTACTTGAGTTTCAGCAGCTAAAATCCATGTATTATTTCTCACGCTCTTAAGAATTAGTTTCTCAGTTTCTCGGTTTTCTTAGTAACAAGATTTATTTTCACAAACTTGACATCAAGTTACACGTTAACATATTTTTTATATTCTTGACAACAGTATTTCTTCTTCAAATCTATCAACTCGTAGCGAATATCTAATATGACTTTCGAATCTCATCGATCGTGAAATTTTTCAATATTAAAATTCAACGAAAATCAAGATTTTTGTAAAAAATAAATGTTACCCTTTTTTCTGATTTTTTGCAGACATAATTTGGATGATAATAACGGTAAGTGAAGCAGGCACGCTAGCTGTCACGCAACAATTGCATCAACTAAGTACTTCACAGTCTGGCGATGTGCAGATGTGCTAGCCCCCCCGCATCATCGCCCCTCAACAGCGATTCGCTTCGAACGAGAAAGAAAAAACAGACACACATTTTTCGAAGACCTCTATATATATTTTGTAAAGATTTATCTTAAAGCGAAACGAGAGATGAAGGAAAAACGAAGGTAAAAGAAAGACGTCAAAAGAAATTCAATTGGTCGAAGAATAACGTTCGCTAATGCTGGTAGGATAATGTTCGAGAAAGCTCGAGAACAAAGAGAACCCACTATTGCAATGTCTCGTGAACGCTGATTCATCGGAACTCGACTTTCCTCGGGTCTCCGTTGTTCTAGTCGGTTTGTCGAGATACTCTTGGTTTTTTGTTCATTGTCGTGTACTATATCGACAAGCGACGATGGAGACGGATTTGTTAACGATGCTAATGTCTTGATAGTCTCCGTAACTCGAAACTCGAATTATTATTTGAAAAAAAAATTGGAAGATTTAGGAAATCTTATGAATCAAATTGAAGAGAATTTAACGCTCGGCGCTTTACTATATTTCTTCACGATTCATCGCTCCTGGAAACTCTTCGATAAAAAAATCGTATAAAAATCTGCATCCTTTTTTTTAAAGCGAGATTTGAGATAGTTTCGTATTTTTGCTTGTTTTGAAATATGCGAGAAATAATATTGCTACCATTAAAAAAAAAAAAAATGGTTTTCTATGTTTGTTTGCATCTACTTCGTTGATCTACGAAATAACACGAGGTGTGCCGCAACGTTTGGACGTCAAGTAATTTACAAATAAGAGTTTTACTTTAACCGCAAAAACTTTATCACAAACATCATTTTCAATTCTTTAACCAAAATGAATTCATAAAACAAAAAAGTAGCGAAGACAAACGCGGAGGGCGAACTTTCTATTCGACTCGCGAAATTTTTCTCAGTCTTATTACACCGTCGATTTGTCGTAAAATTGCAAATCTAGCAAAAACGCTTGAAAAGCCGATCGACGCGTTCCAACAGACAACGCGAGACAATTGTACAAAGGAGAAAGTATGGCGAAGCATACTTTTAACTAAAAAAATTTCAAGAATTTCGTTCAAAAAATGAAGGAATAAAAATTATTGTCGGACAAATGTGGCTTCCTGCAGTTGCTTTTGTCGAGTTTTTCTTCAAATTGTTCGTCACTCGTCGTCCCAGTTTGAAACAGTTCGAAAGAGCTGTTCACGGGCACACAAAAAGAAGACAATGAATCGATCTATGTAGATAGTTATGTCTATCGTCTTAAATAACAATTCGAAGCTGTATAGAGATGAACATTTCGTTCTATAAATGTAATTCGAGTCCAACGCATTAAAATTGAACAATTTTCAGAATTAACAAAGAGGGGCGGGTCTACGATCACGCGAAAGCTTTACTCGTATAGCACGCGACCACGTCGAGAGGTGCTATACAATCTCTTTTCTCAGTCACAATCAGTTGACATCGATTTTGGAGGAGGCAAAAGCGTTTTTTCGACCCGTAAAAAATTACCATGAATTTCAAAGCCAACGTTTAACCGATTACCGCATTACCAAAATCATATATGGCTGTTAAAGTTTGTATGCGGTAAGGGGGCGAAACAAAAAGAGATTTTCACTAAAAAAAAATGTGATTCCATCTCCCTCATAATTCATGCAATAAAGGGATTAAATTAAGCATATTACGTATCTCTGGAATTTTTTTAGATCAACCGACGATTTGAGGTTCCGCGCTTATTACTCAAGTTTCTAAAAAATAAAACAAATAATAACCACGATGGTTATTTAAAAGTTGCATTCAATTAATTAAGGAGGAAAACCACATTAGGAGGCTCATTTTCACTGAATTTTTAGGATTTTTTTTGGGTGGGAATTAATTAGAATTCAATCAAATTTTGACATCATTTTATTCGTATTTCCAATAACTTATATGAATTTGTATTGAATAATATCAGCCAAAAATAACAAAGTTACGCACTGATGTCCGCTGAGAGTCGTAACTCCAGTTACGACTCTTCTCCGATTGCGGGACGTGTAGCCATTCCAATCGTCATTGGAAATCAAAAAGGTTTTCATTTTACATTAATAACTTATTTTCTAATAATATGACCTGAATGCAGGTGAAAATAATTAAACTTACAATTTTTACAGGTGTAAAAATTTACTTCAATTTTTATCATTTTTTTCACAAATTATGCAAAAAAATACCCTTAAAATCATGGTATCGTGTCAAAAGTTGGTGCATATATTTCGTAATTTCATAAAGAATCATACTATCAATGTTCATAATGATCGGTTTATTACTTTTTGAGTTAGACTTCCCGCAAATGTGAAAAAAATCATTTTGAGAAAAACCTACGTGCTGTGCGCTCGAGTCTGTAGCTGATCCCCAGCGACACTTGGGTCTATGCTCATAAAATCTAAACGAATGCGAATTTTTTAACCTCCTAATGTGGTTTCCCCCCTTCAATATTTCGCATTTTGTCAAGTGCAAGTTACTGCTTGTTCGGTCTATCAATTCGACAAATATCGTTATTTAAAGAATCGATCTCTTATGTCGAGAAAACAATTAACTTTGAAATTCATCGGGATGAGTGGCTTTTGTATCGTCCCAGTAAACGAGAAGTACTGAAACTAACGTATATATATATATGAAGAGGACAAGCCGAACAAAAGTTTGTCTTGGTGTTGATTTTAATAGAGAAAGAAATCTATGAGGTCAGGCCTTCAAAGATTCTCCATGCCGCTCTATCACGGCTTACTCAATTAATATTTTTTTTCTCACGAGCATTACCCTTAACTCATTCTTCGATTGTTCACTCGATACAGAAAGGAACAAATTGTAAAATATCGTATGTAATTCCCGGATCATTCTCAGATTTACGAAGCTTAAGCCGTGACGGGACAGCAAGGGAACGTGTCTTCAAGCGATATTTAAGAAATCGGAAAACGAAACATAAATATTAAGATATGAGTTTATCGACAGCATAATTTTTATTAGAAAATAAAGTATGGTTATCGCTAGATGATTTTTCTGCCTGTAAATCGTTTCTCGACTCCTCTCCCTTAAGTCATCTTTCAACACCGGAAAAAAAACGATTCGAATAAAAATTGGGTCATGGAATAGAAATAAGACGAAGTATTGATAAATCGATAGCAATGCATAAATTTAAGATTACGAGTTTTATTAATTCAGTTAACATCAGGCAGCTCCCGGTGTATTTTATAGTACATTATATACATAGACATTCTTAACTTTCACAATACTTTCTTGGATCTTATATTGCAATGAAAAAACAATATTGATATTAAACAGCCATAGGCATAGATATTTTCGGATGGGGTTGATATCCAATTAACTCGAAATCATCAGCGACAAAGTCATCGATCTCTTTCACCTTGCGTTTGAATGTTAACTTCGGAAATGGCTTCGGAACCCTCTTTATCTGTTCTTTTAGAGCTTCCAAGTGATTCAAGTAAACGTGACAATCTCCCATAGTATGAACGAGTTCACCAGGCTAGGGAGAAACAATTCGTCGCACATTATAAAAATTAGAGTTTGTGGTATCAAGCAAAAAAAGGGTGAATGTGCTAATAACCCTTTGTCTGATGAGCTTTAATGAAAATACTGGGTATTTTTCCGTACACGGTACGGGCAAATCGGGCAAAGAGTTTGCCCGAGAGGCTATAAAGGATGGATAAAGAGTCGTACCTTGAGATTCGTGACATGAGCGATCATGTAAGTCAACAGTGAGTAAGAAGCGATGTTGAATGGTACACCGAGTCCCATATCGGCGCTTCGCTGATACAGATGACAGGACAATTCGCCGTCTTGTACAAAGAATTGAACAAAGCAATGACACGGTGGAAGCGCCATTGTCGGTATATCTACTGGATTCCAAGCCGACATAATGATACGCCTGTCGTCCGGTGTGTTTCGCAACTTATTAATCACATCTTGGAGCTGATCGATGCCTGAATTTGACAATTAAACAATTGAATTTTTCTTCTCTTAAAAATCTTCGATGACCTTCAACAACGTTAAAGGTAAGATTTGGGGGTATCAAGTAATGGGACGAAAACGGATTTTTTCTACGCGCGTTACTAATATGTGAAAGTTTTTAAAAACAGAAATTAATAATATATACCATGATAATTTATTTTTCATTAAAAGGCATAAGGCGCGATAGTAAAATGTGTCCAAAAGCTTGAGATATAGGGTAGGGATATTTTATGGTAAGTTAATGAGAAATAGCAGTTTCATACCTTGACCGGTATAATCGGCATGCATATTCTTATATTCTGCGCCAAAGTGCCTCCATTGGAATCCATATACCGGACCCAAATCACCTTCCTCTCTGTCAACAAAACCACACGAATCCAAAAAGTCTCGCGAACTATTGGGATCCCATATATGAACTCCTTTGTCAGCTAATTCTTTGGCATTAGTCGAACCCTTAATAAACCACAAGAGTTCTTCCAGGACCCCCTTCCAAAAGACTCTTTTTGTCGTCAGCAATGGCAGAATATCTGTAGGAGAAAATGGACGAGTGGGAAACGAAACAAAATAGATAAACTCACAACTACAAATATTGGTCAAATTATCAGCTTTGGCACTAGTCAGTACTGATAAGATTTCGCTTACCGTCTTGCAAGCTGAAGCGCATTTGAGGTCCAAACGTGGACAAGGTCCCAACACCAGTACGATCACTCTTCTTCGAACCGCGTGAAATTATACGGTCAATAAGTTCTAAATATTGATACTCGTCGTGAGGTTTATACTTATTTATATCCAGGGTATCGTCATTATTTTCCCCGACCATTATGTCCTTTTACACTTTTGTAGATGACTTTTAATCGTACGTACTTTTTAAAAGGGGTTTGTATTTGCTTTCCTTTATATTTACGATGATGGAGCCGGCAGCGGGAGATCTGGCGCCAATAAACACGTTTTAGCGCTAAAATTGGCGTCCACCGTACGACGCGCCCTCTAAGCTTTTTGTGAGAGATTTTAACGCACTAAATACAAACTGGTGCGATAAGAACGAACGAAGACAAATTAATTTCATCACGAGAATTATCAAATTTCCAAATACTTTTGATTTTCTTTTTCAATTATGTACGATTTTGGAAAATGAACATTAAAAAATGACAGGTAACCTCCAGAACGACATACTTTAATTAATTAAAATCTTGGTTTAAATGCATCACCCTCACTTCCAAAAATTATATTTGCTTCTGTTTAATGGCAATTTTATTTTTCTCTTTTGGGCGTAAATTACCATTATTCCCTGGCATCGAAGCAAACAAAAAATTCAAGGACAAAGAATAATTAAAATATTGTGAAAAAGATTGAAGATCGTAGGCCTAATTATGTTTCAATATTTTGTTCGTTTTTTTCTTGTTCTTTGTTCTCGTACGACGTATATATCAAATGGAATACAAAAATTACATGACAATGCTCTCCCAAACACTTTCTTCCATCTACAAATCACAGAGAGAGAGAGAGATATCGTCGAGTACACTCACAGAACACAAACACAGCGTACACACATCGGGTATGTATAAATAATATTGTATTCACATATATTCAATTTGTGGTATAAACGTCGTATGTACATTATATATTTGGTAATACATCATTTGGTAATCATGACGCGTACAAGGCCTTAGCGCATTATTCAAGAAGATGAAAATAACAATTGAAAGCAAAAGCATACAATGATCGTGTTTGCCGACAATCTGGGCACATTATTATCGTTACCGTCATGTAAATATATTTTACTTCTCTCGGTGACGTTAACACCAAGTACTATACAATTTTTTCCTCATTGTTCATTCAGTGAAAAATAGCGATATGTTACAATAACGTTACCAATCGCTCAATCCCTCAAATCTACCCAATAATAAATTTTATGATACCTTTACTAGTTTTACGAAAGAATTTGTACACTTGGAAGTGACAATTTCAATGTCGAAGAAAATATTGACTTGAAAAACTTGGAAAATTCTGGAATACGGTAACGAGAATGTAATTTGATGAAAATATAATTTGAAGATTGGTAAATTCCGTTGCACCAGAAAAATGCTCGAAGGAGAGCCAAATTTACGATTGGCTTTGTAAATATGGTACAATAGAAAAATGAGGAAAAAAATCATAGAGAATAAGCCATATATAGATATATCATGATTATATAAGGCTTAAAAGTGATAGACACGTCATGTTTGCAAAACTATACAACTTTATCCGAAAAAAATAAGCTAAAAAATAATTCATCCAATTAAAGCTTCCTTTTCTACGAGGACGTATGTGAGTTTTCGTCTTCAAATCTCCTCTCGTGTTCATTGTGGTTTTTTTCTCCTATCTTTTCTTCTTTCTTTGTTATTATCCTCTTTTTATTGCATCCTTCACGTGAATATTTTTAATCATCTCGTTACGTTATCACGTTGTTTCCATTATCCTGCGAATCTGGACTCTGATCCATCGGTCCAATCGTATAATCGAGAACGTTACTGGAATGACCCGATCCCTCGCCGTTTATATAACCAGCGCCGAAAACGGAAGTAGGCGCGCTTTTCGCTGTCGTTACCGGTAAATCCGGCAAAAGCGAAGTTCTCTCATTAGCGCTTCCCCAGGCCTGTTGATATGATCCTCGACCACGAATTGTTCGACTCAGCGACGAACCGACGACGCCCAAGTGTTCTTTGATATCGTTGTGAACGTCGGACACGTCCCACATTGCCCTGTAAGAAATATTTTTCGAAAATTCTTACACGAATATAAAAAAATATTTAACAAAACAAATATCGCGAAAAATGAGGGAAAAAAATGGTTAAATTGAACAAATTTTACCTAAAGGCATCCCACCATGCTTGACTCTGAGCAAGATTTACGTAAGGCTTGTAACTAAAACTGTAATGGTGAGCCACAGCCGCCAAAAACATTTCTATGCATATTAAGAAATCTTGCAATTTCGACGATATGTTTCTGATGTCATCTCTGTTATCGGTATCGAATATCGTTGATATAACGTCGAAATATACGAGCATCGCTACCAGAACTCCTTGGCTATAAAATCAAAATCGACACGTTAGTTTTTCTAGATTTCTAAGATGGAACGATGAAAAATATAAAATCATTGTTGACTCACAAGAAAGAGAAAAAGACAACGGCTTTGATGCACAAAAATTTTCCAATTGGCTTCATTGGCTTTAGTGCTTCTGCATTGGCACGGTAAAACAGTACCAGACAATACATGGCTATGAACTGCGACAAATTATTGCATGCTATCATGTAGGGAAAGGCAACGTCACCCCGAAATTGTCCCTCGCCGTAAACGTCGTTTAATTCACATATACTAGAAAATGAAAGAATGTCGATATTTATTAAAGCTTATTTAAATAATGAATTATTCAATTCTCAACTGAAATATTAATTCTGTTTTATTTTAGGACCAAGAATAAGGGTCGCAGAAAATCGTTCGATCGAATTAATGCAAATGAGTAAACATTCTGGTTAAGTTTTAGGCTTGTGTAATAATTATTTTTTAAAATCAACATTATTTTCCTGCTCCTCTTTTCCGATATAATATTTGAAAATGTCTTTCGATACTTACAATGAGATTAAAGTCGATATAGGCCTGACCACCGCGTACTGAAGAATTCCGTGTTTGCACATGTGAACGAATTCACGTCCCATTTCCCAATTAGGCAAACAACAGAGTGGAAACATATGACGGACCTGTGGTGCCATTTCCAATCTGTGCTCCAATTGATGATCCGCGTTAAGGTAAGCCAACAGGTACATCATGAAGTTATATATTACATATGCCTCGTAGCACTCTCGCAGGCTATCTACGTATATGCTGCCCTCGGGATAGACAAGCCCAAGCCACTGTTTGATCATAAAGCATACATGTGTATAATACAAATATATTGTATTTTTATGAGATAACCATTCAAAAGAATCAACGGTTTATCTAGAAATGTAAAAGCAAAAAAGCTTCGACATGAGAAAATAAAATCTATTTACCGCATTTACTGCATAAATTGGTACCATCCATAATATCCTGGAAAAAACATGCCATTAGCGCCAAGATTGATTATAGGACAATGCTTTTGTTTCCAGACTTTGCTGAATGAGAGGAAAGAATGTTCAACGAACGCTCACCTGATTATATGTTTCTGTAGTCTGGGCTGTGTGTAATGTATCATGTGTTGTACTATCTCGAAAAATGCTATGGGTAGAGCGAGCAATACGAAAGCTCCGCCGACGAGAGCTCCTTGATCCTGCTTCTTGAAGCCATTCTTTATCGAATTTGCCAAAAGTATAGGCACAAGAATGAATATCAGAAGGGCGTACAGGCAAGTGAGGACTGGCAAAATCCACAAACGCCATCGTCTAAAAATCCCAGCCATGGCTCTTTATCACTCATTCAGAAATTTTACATAATTTTCAGTTGCATCTTGGAATTTCTGTAATTCGTAAAAATGAAAAGATACTTTCTATTATCATTTTTATATTTCTAGATACGATGTATTCGATTTCAATTTGATTGAAATCAAATTGAAATTGAAATTTATGTTACTACAATGTTATAAATAATTTGAGTGTCTGATAAAAAGTTTGGATAAATTAACTTGCAGCCGTTCACGCCTGTGCAGCTGTTGTCGGATTATTACAGTGTTAATCCTCCAACTAACGAGCTTGCGAGCCGATAAGCTACAAGTGCCAATAATACAGACATATTTTCAAGATGAAATTTAACTGCTCGCATGATAAAATCAATGGTAAACTTAAAATATTAAAATTATAGCATTTCCATTAGATTTATATTCAAAACATTGTTCAATTTAATTTCGTGTTAATTTTTTTGATGCAATTAAACGATACTAAACAACATAATTTTAGAATATTTTTTAGAATATTGGACGAATTGCAAATGTCGACTGAATACCTGACCACTGGTATAATTTCTCTATTTTTTATGACGTCAAAGTTCAAGGTCTTAAGAGGCGTTACACTCAAAAAGATAAGAGTTAATCAATTCAACCGATAAAAACTTTACTGTAAGAAATTTTTTCAATTACCTCATTCTTATATACTGAAATTAATATAATCTTTACGATAACGATAACAATTTAATCAAAATACCGAAAAATCCAAGTATCGATAAAGAAACTACTTGGATAGTCAAATCTTATTCCGAGGATACCTATAACATGGCACGAAAATTTGATCATGAAATTGCAATTGCGTTTTGGTTTGTCACGATGTGACGACATCGGTATCTAAGTAGTAAAACAAAAAAGGAACCAAAATATGCCAACGATAGGGAATTACCTCATTTGAAGGAACGAAGAATTAACGAAGTTATATCCTCACGCGCTTTCAACGTTTTTATTTGTCGCCGACGAACAAACTATTACTATCGTCGATGTCTTTGCGATATCACGATTTGTCAATGTAGTCAAACGAAATGAATCAGCTGACGATGACACTGTCATGGCAGATTATTCGACAGTTACTGCCCCTCGAACTCCGAGTATTGTATACTCCCATAACAGGCTTTGTAAACGGTCGACAAACCGATACGCACTTTGTCCGTTTCACGATTTTTAAACGAAAAAAACGGGCAAGGATTTTTAGTTATTGATACATTTTCACTGGCCGACAATCAAATCTTTTCGTTCTGAAAGAGACAGTGCCAATTGATGGAAACAGCCTATAATTGTCGATCTTCGTTTGACACTAAAGCAAATAACATCGTTTGACGTTTCGTCGTGTTGCGATGAAGCCCAAGCATGTAGTAAACCCAAACCGTTCGTCCACTTTACTTGCCCGTCTCCCCCCAACCCGTTCTTTGTCACCTAATACGATTGCTCACGAACCTAACGACGAAATATACAAGCCATGATATAAGCGATCGTCACAGAACGGAAGCAACGTACACTATTGTTCGGTGATGTATCGTCGTTTGAACGTGAACCTTTTTTCTTCATATTCTTTATCAGTTTCATAATCATTCAACAATGAGTTTTGTTTCTATTAATAGTTCGAAATGATCGTCGATCCAAAGTTTGAAAGTATTTAAAAGTAATGCAGTAATAGGTACAATTAATAATTTATGTTTCGCGCATACTGAAGTCATCTGCTTGGCGTCGGTCAAGGTACCGTAATATTACCGCTTGCCAGTGCACATAAATAAAGCCAAACATACGAAATCTGTAAATTTGACATTGTAAAATAACTGATTACATAAATTTTATGAGATTACCATAATACTAACCATATGTATGTAGATTGAACGATATATCGAGAATACATTGTTCGCTCATCGCTGCCATGGAAATCCGCCTCAAGTAATATGTGTCTTAATTGCGGCGGCGGCCGAAGAGGGGAGCAACATCCGGTCTAATGGCGTTGGGATCCAAGCACTGTTGTCACATTTTGTCATACAGTGTTTCAATACCTCGATTTGTTTACATCGTGGGTGATTTGGCGAATGTGAGAATTGCGAGCATCGGCAAAGTACAAGAAGAATGTACGAAGAGCGATAACACCGATGCCGGAACAAGTAACGTCTCGTAAGACAAAGGACAAGTATTTCGCTTGTCCCGGGAGAGCAGTGACCTTGGCTTCGGTGCTGTCATATCTCTCGTTTTCGGTATACATCAGCCGCCAAATTTGAATTCGTAATATAACAAACACTTGACAAGTGAGTAATAAATTAGCGAAATTTTTTACATCTCAAGCAAAAATACGATTTGTTCGCATTCTTCATCAAATAGGCTTGAGTTAACTTCGCTACGTGCTGATTATTTTACTGCTCGTGAAAATAAAGGATAGAAAGAAGAATGGATGTGACTACGGACGAGGAGGCTCAAGCAGTCCTTCTTGAAGGAATGGAGGGCACACAGTACATAACGATACAGCGTGTAGATGGCGAAAATCTTAGCAAAGGAGTACCTTTGCTAACTCTCAACGGTGATCTCATATCCGAAGGAATGGTTGTTGATATGATAAACGCAGGTGTCGCATCAGAATATACAGGCGGTACCCAGTATTATGAGACGGACGACCTTCTGCCGCACGAACTGACGGAGGTAAAGAACGAGGAGGAGATCTTGATGCACTACTTTCATGATTCTGGAGCGATGGTTTAGTATTCATAGATTCGTTAATTCTTTTTCCATTACAAGGGAAGCTCAATTTTTCAGCAGGTCTGAATTTTCAAAAAGATAACAAAAAACGAAAGTTTCATCATTTACCACATTTTGGCCAGATAATCGCTGAGGGATTGAGCGACCTTCGCTTTAAAAAGTCTATCGTTGTGGTTGACCGATCGAGCCGAAAAAAATAAAAATTTGATTTTTCAGGAGGGAAAAAAATTGGCTGCGGCACTGGTCGCGGTACAGTTCCAGCAGCATCCGAAACAACAGCATCTTCACAGTCAGCCGCAGCACGACGATACGGCATTGCCGGACGTTAGCCACTTGGCCACTTTGTCGCCGGTTAACGCTTACACGATACAAACGATACAAGAGCCCGAACCACCGCCGGTCTATTCGACGCTGCAGTCCTTTAAGCGTTCGCAGAGCGTCAAGCAGGAATTCGTAAACGTCAAAAGCGAGTACGACATCGATATATCGGCCGACAGTAGCGAAGATGCCGCGCCACCCTCGGGAACGAAAAGATCTTTACCGCACAAAAAGCGTATCCCTCGGCAGCTCAAACAGCAGTCCAAGAGAAACTCGTCGAAACGCGATGTTGGAAAAATTACTCAGGATATTTTGTCCCTGAATACCAATGTACACAACGAGATTCAAGGATTTAGGTGCGAATTGTGTGGCGATCGATTTGAGGTACAGATCAAATTCTTCGAGCATCTCAAGGTAAGATTTGTATATTAGTTTTGTTCATTTTGTAAATCAGACATTATTTCTTTAATACCTTTTTCTAGTATTTTTTGTCTCTCTCCTCATTCGATTGGTGGAATTTTCAGATGAGACTGACCTCCTTTATGACCAATGTCTTCTTCCCCTGTTTCACATTTTTAGATTCGAAGATTTTATTATACACTTCTGCATCTCATATTCAAGCAATATGTGTATTTTCTCGTACTTGTTCGACCGGCAATGTTTATCCTTTATGTTTCGTCTTATTAGGTACATTACGAACCGGTAAAACAAGAAACTAGAATAGCGCAAGCAACCGAGACGAATATAACGATACCAGTTTCCGACACTGTTCAAGGATTGGCTAATACAGTAATCGAGGAATTCAGCGAACCCGAAGATCTTATGGAGGGAATACGTGGCGTCGGTAAGATTCGAAAATTTATTCAAGAATTCGATAAATTAATGTGCGATGAAAAGCACTCTGTTAGCTTGACCCTAAATTGGAGCGACGAGAACTTAAGTATCTCGTGAAAATAAAAAGAAGCTTGAGTAAAACTGTAATTCCTGAGAATAAAGATTTTTCCATCTTAGTCGAAGAGACAGGAGCTCATATAGACGAGGAATCGGAAACTCCCTTGTCCGATGTGAACAATGGTCCAACACTATGGTCAATTACCGACGTTACCGATACGGTGGCTCAGGAGCAAACGGACATCTCCACAATAAATGAACAAGACTTACAGGAAAAATATGAGACTGATATACCGGAAACGGCGAAGAAAAAAAAGTCGCAAAAATCGAGAAAAGTTCGAAGTATGCGAAGCCTTTGGTACACAAATGACAAATGACATACGAAATTCTCTCGTTGGCACATTAACTTTAACTTGTTTTTTTTTCTCTTTCTGCCAACAGATGACGAATTAACGTGTCCCCAATGCGACAGATCGTTTCATCACAAAAATAGTTTAGTGTATCACATGAGATCTCACAGTGGTGAAAGACCTCATCAGTGCGAGGTGTGCGGTAAAAGTTTCTTTGCAGCGAGTGCATTGAAGGTAAATTTCGAGATAATCACATTAAATTTTCAAAAGCATGTCATGATAATTCATCCGTAATGACGATAATGCATGTCGCGATAATCGATCTGTGTATCAAGGTTCACAAGCGTCTACACAGCGGCGACAAGCCGTACAAGTGCGAGGATTGCGGTCGTCACTTTCGTCAGTGGGGCGATCTAAAGTATCACTCGATGAGCATACACTCAGAACAACGGCAATTTCAATGTGAATATTGCGGCAAAGATTTTGCGCGAAAATACTCGCTGATCGTTCATCGTCGGATACACACGGGAGAAAAGAATTATCGTTGCGAGTATTGCAATAAGACTTTTCGCGCGAGCAGTTATCTTCAAAATCATCGTCGAATACACACCGGTGAGAAACCACATCCATGCACGGTCTGCGGTAAACCGTTTCGCGTACGTAGCGACATGAAGCGTCACATGCATACGCATACGCGCGGTAGAACGGACAGACCCGTGGTAGGGAGAATAACAACGAGAAAAACGGCTAGCGAGGATAGCGATGACAAGAGTTGTCGAGCTAGAACGATACAGGATCTCGTGCAGGAACTGAAACTGGAGGTCGAGCCCAACGGCGTCGTGGAGATCGTACCACCGGAGGACAATCCCGAGAGCATATTACCCCACGAAGGAGGGCAAAATTTGGAGTACAATGTTGGGACTAGCAACGATGGTAGTAACGACAGAGATCCACTTGAGGCTGTCGATCGCACATCCGACACACTGTACGTATATTTGAAACAAAAAATCGCTTTCCAAAAATTTCGTTAAGGTCGTCTCAACGATTTTCTTCCCCTAATGTAAATATCAACGTTGATAATGATTTTTCTGTTACAGGCAGTATTTCTTCATATAACTTCGAACTGTGTACAGAGCGCATACAAGCAACCTTCGACGTATCGGATTGTGACAACAGTCTAGCTCATTAAAGTGGCGCCAAGTTTCTACGATTGTAATTTGTAGAAACAAGAAAACAACGGTACGTACGAAAAAACAAAAAAAAAGTGATGATTCGGTATAACTTGACTGACTGATCGAAACACTCTGCCTAGGTATGGACAGTACGTACAATGTAGAATAATCAGGTAGTATAATTATAATTGGCTTTTCACGCTCGACTTTTCGCCGATGCGATGCGAATTCAATCGATGTGATTCGAAAGAAGAAAAAAAGTATTGCTTTCTTCGTTTTGTTTTGTTTATTTCTCTCTCGTCACCCCAACAGCGAAAAGCACCGTGATAACAGAAGTAATTCTTTATAGCCAGCTATGCAAAAATAATGCTTGCACAAAAATCCGTTGAAGCGTCGACCGCTCGACGAAGAAATTGTTGGTCGTCTTTTTCGATAACCAATCTACCTGATGACTACAGTAAATTCAGAGTAGCAGACATAAAAATATCCATTTATGAGATCACCTTTCCGTCTTATTTTCGATTTATCATATTAGATGAAAGATTTTGCAGTGACGACAAAATCTGACAAATAAGTAAGTCGTTAACGCACGCTTTGAAGAGTGGTACGACAAAATCCTTTACATGCTAGTAGCAGAATTATAGATATACAAATAAAATATGTATACATGCATACATATGGATATATATATATATATATATATATATATATATATATATATATATGTGTGTGTGCGTGTGGGTGTGTGTGTATATATCGTTATTTTCACTATAGTAAAAATACGTATATGCACGATGTGCTGTGTAATTAGCGATTATAAAGATACGGTAAATGTATGTTTTACTATATTGTGCAATTTGGCGATCAATATGGTCTGCCAATCGATGTTGAAAAATATATTTTTTACACGAACGAGTTTACAGAAATACGATCGTTTTGCCTGCTTATTAATAAAACGTGGGTTGCACACATTTTTATCTACGCATTTCGTTTAAATCACCTTTTTTTTTTTTAACTGTCGAGGACGTTTGAATTTTTTCCAAAATCGCACAAATCAAACGGGGATTAAAACGGTGATGAAAATTGTAACGTTTCATTCATTGACCGTCGGGGACAGTTTGGAAAGAGAGAGCAGTTTTATCATCCTCTTCCATTCCCAATATAACTTGCAGAAGCAACGTTAAATCTCTCGATTCGAGAGCCGAATTCAGCTTCTCTGCCGCTATCTTGCTGCTGAGTCTATAAAGAGTTTAATGCAATCCACATTTTTTGTCTTTGATAACAAAATGAACGATGAAACAGTATAGACGCCACAACCAAGCAAATATAGTATAGTGATAGGAAGAACAATGATTTACCTGCGTAAACCTTTTGCACGTTCCCAATCAACGTACAAATCCGTGACTACCCCGTACAATCTTTGCAAAGTTTCAGCGCCTTTCCCGATCTTCGATCTTATTGCATTTTCATCCCTGATGAGCTCTTGCCACTCGGTTGACAAATTTTCGTGCGGATCCGCGCGCATTTCCAGCTCTTGAAGAGCATCAAGGATCTTGATCTTCTCGTTGAGAACATGGGCGTCCTCGAGACGGGGAATTATCAACTCGAGAACCCGAGTTACGCTCCGTTCGGCTACATCTACGAACGAAATATCGTTTAAGTTGTTTAAATCTTTGAGAAAATGCTTGGACAATATAATTTTGTCAATGTTTTTTTTTATTACCACAAAAGACTTCCAACTTTATTTTTCGCTTGGTAGCTTCTCTTGTCAAGATGTCTCGAAGAATAATAACAGTAGATACATTCTCACCAAGAAACGTGGCACTTCCCTTCCTATGGAAAACACGAACTCTGCATTTTTTAAATTAACAGTATTTTTGGAAAAACTTACTTGTACTTGCATTTCAGGATTGTTCCTACGAACGTCGAGACGTAATTGAGAGAAGCTTCACCCTCTATCAGGTGCGATCGTTCTGGAATATCTGGCAATGCCAGAGACAACCACGCATGCATCTAACAACGGAAATATTAAGTAAAAAATTGAGTAAACAGTATAATTCGATTGTCCTCTGTTTTAAGTACTTCAGCAACGGTAAAGCCTCCGATAAGCCGAAGCTCGTTGTAAGGCCCTCCGGATAGTTTATCACTCTCGTCCTCGTGAAGTCGGGCATGAAGTGAAAGAGCATAGACAGGTAATCGAATTCTTCGACAACATTTTGGTTGTACCTGAGGTGTAAATGAAATAAAAAATGTAATTCAACTGACACGCTCTTAAACTTTATTAATATCAATCTTTTTCATTGCAATAGATTAAAGTCAAATTTTGTAATCACCTGAGAAGTGACGTAGACTTGGAGCGTCCCTGATTGTCCTTCGACTGTTCGTAATCGTGTTTCCAACCGATTTGTATTTGACTTTCAATGCAAAAAGATTTTTCGGAAAAACATTTATATGAATAATTTGAAAAAATTCGAAATTAATTTTATTTTATTTAAAAAATCATGTACCAAATGAGACTGCTATTTTCTAAAAAGAGAATGCTTTTACGTTTCCTGCTTGACTTTTAATTTTGTTTTTACCTGGCATCGAAAGGTAGCGAGAACGAAATTTCCGTCTTCCGGACTGCACGCTGACAAACTAACTACCGCATTGTTACTTTCGTCCACCAGTTCGATCGGTGTGTCCGATTGTATGAGAACATTGTCAATCGACGTGTCCAATTCTACCGATAGTAAATACGAAGCAGAATCTCGATCCAGAATCATCCTGGCAAGAAAAAATGTATCGATACAAAATCGTCATCACTTCATCTCATTGAACATTGATCTTCCGGCACTGTTTTGCGAAGAGAACAGTCGAATGGCTTTTCGGTTAAACAAAATTAACGTATAATCACCTGTGACTGACCGATAGTATGAGAGGCGCTAATGAGTCTGTATTGTAAGCCGGCGACTCTTTTTCCTCCAGCAATTTTTGTTCCAGCTGCTGTATCTCCGTTTTGAGTTTCGCTAATCCACTGTCGTTGATTTCTGCCTCGAGGCTACCGGGTGGTCTCGTTGTGAGACCGAATATACGACCGGAATATGTTGTAACGAGAACTTCTGGATGAGCCAAAGAGCCAATCATACCACCAGAGATGCTGCTTATACTTTCACCGGAATTCTTAAAAAAAAGGAGTCGTAATTGGTAATAAACAATCGAAGCTCAACAAGTAATCCTTCTATTTTCTTGTAGAAATATTTAACAGCGTTGTTACATCGCAATTTTTCTCTTTTCTCAATTAACAACATATGCGCGTGTCTTTTAAAGGAAAAGTCGAATTTTTTCAACGCGCTTCAACACAAAAATTATATTTTCTTCGTAAAAGACTCACGTATCGAAATTTGAGAACCGGTGTCGTATCCTCGTCATCAGGAAATGCATATACATCGATAGTACCATCCTGCCGACCCACGAGGATGTCCAGACCATCGTTAAGCTCGTAAGTATCGAGACAAGTGATTTCTGAACCAGTCGTGTTTATCATCCAAGTGATTCTCAGAGTTTTATTACTTTCGAGAATTAGAAGGCCGATCTTGCCATCAACCGTACCCACGAGTACTCTGTCCGTAGATTCTCGATCGCCTTCCCTGCGAATAAGAAAAATCTTGCTTGAAATTCAAGAGAAAGTATGTAAGCTTTCTACATATCAACATTTGTTGATTTTTTTACATCGCAATTATACGTAAACGTGCTAATAATTACTCCGAGACCTGTACAACGCGAGGACCGTAGGAACGCTTGGTAGTCTCAGAACGGTTGGACTCTTTGTGCCATGAAGAACGCGTACCTGGAAACAGAAATAACAATACAATAAATAAAATAATGAATATTTCGGAACGGAAAATTATACATTGTCGATGGTAATAGAAAAAAATTTAATTTTGAAGAATAAACAAATGGTAAAGTTTTACCGCACGATCGCCACAAGCGAGAACCGCGAGAACGGAAGAACTATCGAGAGGAAGAAGCACCACATCGTAAAGTGCTTCACCTGCTAGATACGAATCTGCATCCTTGCAATTTTGATAACGATGATAAAGATCGCGAGCGCACGCCGCCAGATCTGGTCCAAGAACGTACCTAAAGTGGATAAAACACAATCTAACATTTTTAAAATCGTTTTTTCTCGGTAATAGAGAAATCTGCATGTTTATCAAATTTACATCGCAGATATGGGTTCGATAAGACTCGTATCGAACTCCAGGAACATTTTGCCCTTGTGGGTAAAGCCTCTTACGGAATTTCCATAAGCAATGAAGATTTTATCCCGTAGCGTACCGAGTGTACCACCCAGTGTCATACTTCGTATTTTTGGTCCTGGCAGAGACTTGAACGACAGCTGCAATTCTCCTTTCTTCATTCCTGTTAACATTTTATGTTGATTTACTTTCAATGAAATATTATGATATTATCGGTAGGAATTTTATTTCAATAATACAAAGAAATTTTACGAGTCAGATGGTATGCGCGCCAAAGAAGAAACCGAACCCCCCCCTTCGCGCCAGTTATGCTAGCAGCGCGTTAATAACATCGATTGTTGCATTAACCAAAAAAACAATTACCAAATACGTGAAGGACTCCATCGTGATCAGCGACTGCAAATTTATGCGTCTGTCTTGGATCTGCTGAAGGCAAAATCTTCGTTGTACCCCGCGACGTGACACCCACGGTCGCATAATCCACACGCGACAGAATGAGAGCCATATTTTGTCGTACGCCGGTGACAAAATATTGACACAGAGAATATTAAAGACGTATAAATCAGATTAAATATAGATAGATAGATTTGGTATTGTTCATCTTTAATTATTTTATTATTGTTCAACACTGTATCCGACAAAGTTCTAGCACTGTCTATCTATCATACGCATAGTACGGCACGTGTTAGTAGTATATCTTTTGTGCATTCCACCGAATTTAATCAAAGTAAATAAATTGATTTTGAATATTCGACGATATCCATAAGTTCCGTAAATGTAAGCACGGTAACTGATGATGCGATTCTCGACAATTGGGAATAAAGGACAAGTGGCATTGTTGTGATTTAGTAGTCCGGCTAGCGATCGATTTAACCATAGTAACTCCCCATCCGCTGACTGTGTTGCACCCAAGCACTTTCATCAGTAGGTTATAATCCCCAGAGATATATATTATCGATAATAGAAACATAATATGGAACATCCTGGAAAAATAAAGAGCTCAAAAACTAATTGACGAAACAAAAACATCTTCTATCAAAGCTACGACCATTATCACGTTTTTTAAAAAGCATCGATATATCGATTTATCACGAAACGTAAACTATCGATTATCAAATAACCGGAACTTTGCCAACTTCACCGTATTCTAGTTTTTTCATTCTTCTACATTTGATTATATATATGTATATATATATTGCAGAAAATATGCGAAAAAACAAGATACGAGATACGAGTCCTCCTCGCACTACCTAATCACATTGCATAGTCGGCGGTTGTTGTCAATGACCTAGAATGCAGAGAGGAAAAGGCCATCAAACGCGTTATGAATATTTTGACGTGTGTTGTAAAAGGGTACACCATCCGATTGGATGACGTTCGTAGCACACGAGCGACGGAACGTAACTTCTTAAGCGCACGGTGTACAGTTATTATAAGCGTTAATTGCAACCTCCCGACGAAAAACTATTCAAAGAAACGAGTATCGTGAAACGTTGCACATTAGCTTCGTACGAAAAACCGCGACTTTGACGCCTATTACAGAATAAACAATATAAATTGACAAAGTGGTGAAACAACATGCCAGATGTTATCGAGGATAAAATACGCGAAGTTCTTGCCGGTCAGAGTATCAATGAGGATGATGAACTCTGCGATTTCACCCTCGTAGCACAAAACGAAGCCATCGGTAATAAAGAAGTTGTTATTTCGATTTTGTTCTATATTAAAATATTATCGGATTTTAGTAAATTGAAAGATGTCTAGTTTCATGCATCATATATGCTCATTTATATAATCTTCAATTAACAATTGTGATAATAAATTAATAAAAAAAATTAATCGCTAGACTTCCTTGTATGAAAAATTTCGTCCTTTCTACGATCACCCTGGCCTAATATTTTAATTACAGAGGCAAAAGGAATACAACCAACGGCAAGTTCGAGTTACATACCTGTATGCCAAAAAACAGTCACCTACATCGTTGCAGCGGTACTTTTCAACGAAAATGACGAGGTTCTCCTGATTCAAGAGGCGAAAGCTTCGTGCGCGGGGAAATGGTACTTACCAGCTGGTCGCGTCGAACCAAATGAAAATTTGTTGGACGCCGTGAAACGTGAAGTTCTTGAGGAAACGGGCCTGACAATGATCCCAGAATCTCTGATAATGATAGAATGCGCCAGTGGTTCGTGGTTTCGTTTTGTAATGGCTGGTAAAGTCACTGGTGGAGTACTCAAAACACCGGACCAGGCTAACGAGGAATCGTTGCAAGCAAGTTGGGTGAAAAACGTCGCGGAATTGTCACTGAGGTCGAGCGATATTTTACCATTGATACAGAGAGGCAGAGATTATGCTAGAGGTGCAAATTCACCTTGGCACTCGCCAATTTTGCCAGTTACAAAACCTCGCACAAAATTGTATCTACGATTGATCGTTTGCGTGAGGAAGAAAGCTACGTAAGTATCCAAGTCAGGAAGACTTATAACATTTATACATTACACTTTCTCGTATCAACCAACAATTCGTTTTCGCTCGACAGTAATAGGATGCACGTTCTTGTGTCGGAAAAAACTTCGCTTCATTTGCCGATATGCGAGATAAATCCCAATAGAAATTTACATTCCACTCTACACAAATTCATGGTGGTAAGTTCCATTCTTGAGAGATAAATCAATTTTTTTTTATCGCTATCCTAAATTTATTATAAACATTGCATTCTGTAATAAGACAAGAATGCCTAAATTTTAATTATTTTATTGAATGATCCATTGGCGATTTAGATAACACTTACTTTTTACGTATCGAGCTCGATACATCGATATTAATTGTATTTATCGATATAGGAAGTATTCGGTGACGGAGTAGCCCAGCACAGACCTCACGGTTTGTTGTCCGTCGAGTTTAGCGGTGGCCAAGGAGGCGATGGTCTTTGCTTCACTCTTTTAGTATCATTTCGGCCACCTCTCGAAGAGGTAACCATCGCTGGAAAATATGTGTGGCACGAGCTGACGACGAATCTCGCAGATTCTTTAGCTTCGCGGCTACCGCGTAATATGACGATAATGTTAAACGTCGTCCGTTAATATAAAGTCATTTATTTATATATTTAAACAAAAAGTAAAACCCCGAGCCTCCGCCGAATCTCGTGTCAACAAAAACTTCATTATAGATAATCCTGTATTTTGCGAAAATCCATATTGGAGATACAAAAATAGTTTCACCGAAGGGAGAAGTATTCTCAGCTCAATAGCACGGGGATCGTTTGATGTTCGAGTCTAGACGCCAAAGTGTCTTAACGCATTTCTATATGAAATATTTTTTAATCTATTAGTAAATCGATATGATAGAAAAATCTTATACCGAAATGCTCACATATTTATTTTTCATAATTTATTTGAATGCGAATGGTGTGGAAAGGATTAACCGCTCTTTCATTATGATTATTATTATTATTATCATACTTATCAAACAATATTTTGACTCGATCTATCATATTTATCATTTTTCACCTCACCTAACTCAAATCTAACGCATCTTTTCACCGATATTTTGTAACATAGCTTATTGACTTATTTGACCAGCGAGCATGATATCGTATCTCGGTTATTTATGTATTACGTGCATTTAAGTTTTTTAAATAATTTTATAGCGTTTGAATCAAATGAGTATTTAATAATATTTACACATAGGCTCGTTTTTTTATATACAGAAAATATTGACTGTTTTAATCATACGTGATCGATTTCACGTAACATGTATGATGCATTAATGAAAGTTGTTTCAATAAATAATTTATCATTGGTTTACTGAAAAAAAGAAAGAAAAAAAAAAATCACCCGAGATCCTTAAATTTATTGCTTACGAGTAGATGACTATTATTATTGAGTTGCAGTCGTTATGGCAGCCTGTGTACGTTCCTGAACTATTTGCTCAGCTCTGTACACTTTCCAACATACAAGGTAATCCCTTGCGAGTTTGAACAGAGTGTAATAATTCGTTACAAGTAGTAACGACATCGAAAGTACTTGATACCATTCTATCGTTCGTATAAGTATTATCAGTTCGACAGCAACGAGCAACAGCTGAAGCCCCAGAAGAGAACACAGCAGCATCGTTGGATTACTGAATAATGCCTGTTCGCACAGAGAAAATTGACAAAAAGTTAATCTCTTTTTCTCTTTCCGTTCATAAAAATATATATCTATTGAATTTATATTTCACGGAACGTTCCGGCATATATCTTCCTTCTTTTATAGGTGATTTTTAATTATTGAACCGGCCCTATGTGAACGACTATTGACATTTCCATTGCTACAATTTTGTACAATGTAATTATAGTCCAATGTGCTTACGTGAAATCTATAATGGCTCGAATTTCCCGGCTCGGCCGCTGTACAAAGTCCTTCGGAACGATACAACTCTTTGTTGTGTTTGACAAGAGATCCATGAGGCCAGAGGACTGTATCGCTCCACATTTGCGTGGGTATATGTACATTGCGACCTTCTACTTTAGACCATCTTCCAAGATGAAGCGCTGCTCTATGTAATACGTCACAATATCTAGAAGAAAAAATATAATACACATATTAATGAAATTCCGTTTCACATTTGTGACGGAAAAAAATAAATTCTTACGAATTAATTCATTGAAATTTGTTTATTGTCTCACCTCACTGGATATGCTTGAGCAAAATGGGCACTCAAACGACCAAGCCAGAAAAGCACGATATGCTGAACGACCCACGTTATATTGAAATGAAGATGCGGAGGTACAAATATAACGGGCGCTATACCACACACGTACGCGCTTCCAGATGAGGCGAACAAGGCTCGTTTGAGTCGGCGATTAAAATCTGATCTGAGACTCGATACCTCCGCTCTAATAGCCGGTGCACTCAGTGAACAATTGTGAAGTGGTTTGTCTTCGCATAAAGAATAGGAAATTGTAGATTTTAACGAGCATGTTTATTAATTTGAACAATGATAAATAATTATCAATCGGGGTAGAAATGTGTAGAATCTTCTTACCAAGTAAAAATTTTGTCTTTCGATCTTCCTTAACGTAGAGGGGAGCCGTTGATATGTCGAAAAATGGTCCAATGCTCACACCAAACATCAAAAAATAAACCGATATGCTTCTAGGTTTAAGATCAATGGGGATTAACCAGTAAATCAGTTTTGCAATTAGTAAGGTAGTTAAAGCGCACAGTACCGAACGGAAATTTAATAGAAAGATTTAAAAAAAAATTACTTTTACATCGTTTGATAAAATTTTGTATTATATTTGGAAAATATTGAATATTTATCTCACAATTTCCGAGTCGGCCTAACGCTCCAACCACCTTAAAGCTTATACTTATAAACGTGTGTATACGTACGGATAGCAAAGGTAAAAGACTTTCATCGAATTGTGCCTTTCACTCATGTAATATAGGCACCACAAGAGTATCGATACTACCAGTATCAGTAAAACGATCCTAAAGATTATTGAAATATAAATCTCCTTGATACACAAAGAAAATATAATTTCCGCATGCTACAATGCTTCATTCTGTCTTTACCACTTTTTTTTTCAATTTTAAATCTTTTATTTTAGCAGTAGACATCGACGCTACCTCATGACTCTCTGAGTCGCCGGTAACCATCTCGCCGGTGATACAGCATCGATGAATCGTCTCAACAAAGCATAAATGAATCGTCTCGCAACCATCGTGACAATGAACACAAGAAGATACGGATCTATCAGGTAGAAATTCTGGAAAAGAGATTATACGTGTATTTGTAACTATTTACGAATCATAGCTTTAATTTTATTAACTCAAAGATGTTTTTGAAATTGAAGAAAGCTTGGACTTTCATATTCCAAATTTTGTTACTGATTCTATATGGTTCTTGAAAATAAGCTTATAGCAGATTTATTAGCCGTTTTTAATTTACTTGTTCGTAACAAACGAGTTCATGAGTACGTTCCATTTCACGCATCATGTTTCAACACCGTTGATGCGTGAAATATATGGGGCCCAAATATTATGATCCAGCCAAAGATGCGTTCATTTATTTAAAAACATACGACTGACGAACCATACTGTACTCGTTATAAGACTGTGGTAACCACCAGACAGTTCTGTAGAGGTTGAGAAGCTGAAGACAAGCTGCTAGTATCGAAACTGCAAGAGATAGAGCCTCGAACGTAAGCTGCCCGTCTACAGGTACTGCCGGTACTGGTACATGTTTCGGAGCTAAAGGCCTTCCGCCGATTAGTTCGCCAAGTTTCTTGTCATCCATACAGCTGTTGGAAGTACCGTTCGTACCACCATTACCAAAGTGTCCACTACTGCATACGTTAAACTGCATGCGTCCTCCCGAACCACCACGTCCGCCAGGATTCCTCCGACCTCCAGGCATCTTTTTACATCGGTCATTCGATATAAAACCTTCCTTTTTGAACGATAATTTTCATACAAAATAGTCTTCAGTGCACTGTATATGTTATATTTATTTGCGTGGCTTTCGAGGTTAAACCAGTTAGTGAACTTTCATGAGATTGAACAGCTTTTCATGTAGAAAAACATATAATCAGCAAGAGAAGATGATGAGAATTTACCGACGTTAATTAAATTTTTAATAAAATTGCTTATCAGAAATATTGTTCTGAAAATTCAACAAACTATGTACGATGTGTACTAAACATCAAACAATGGACAACGCCATTTTTTTTCGTCTTTTTTGTCTAGTAATTTTTGTAGGATTTATGGGGATTTTGTGTGTCATTACGCGTTAAGATAATACGCGGGTTCACGGTAACGAACTTGGGTGAAGATCTTTGATGAGTTTTTCATCCCCGCCAATTTATCCTATATGAAATATTAAAGATTTATCTGTGGTGTTAGTAACTTTATTTATCACTGCACGAAATTTATGTAAACATTAACAATGGTACGCGTATAATAATTAAATAGATTTATCTCGGAAATGTGTCGAGCTCTCGCCTCGGAACCGTGCTGAAGGCCGCCGTATACCTTATGTCGAGCGCTTGCTCGTCTACTATAGACTCCTCACAATCGAATGTGATATGCTCAGTGTACTCTCGTTGCACCCTGCAGGGCCCGCTTTTTACCACTTCGGCCATCCGGCCCCAAGCTCGGCCTCGAGCTTTATAAATGTTTTTACGCTATTACATTACTAAAATATTATTATTCCCCTAATTCTAATCTTTTAAGATATGTAATTCTCACAGGTTTTTTCTTTGTTTGTTTTACGTTTGCGACAATGGTTTCGCTTATACCTCGGTAAGTATATATATATGTTCTTTTTGTATATGTATTGTCTTTTCAAATTTGTATTAACGAAATTATATAATGTGTTTTCAGCTTATTGATTACTTCTATTTTGTACCTCATAATATCACAACTGCTCCTCTTTATGCTGTATCATCATCTTGTGTGGTGATTTTCGATCTCACTGTCTTCAGAGTCTTCAGGAGCTCTTTTTTCCATTCCCCTTGTCAGTGTTTCCTTCGGCGACTTGTTTAGTACAATCAGTTCCTTTCTCCGTTAGGGAAATATCCACCATAGAGTACCATAATGTAGTTCCCATGTTCGAATGGTTGTCATTTCTCTCTACCCTGTCATGGAAAGTCGCATGAAGTACATGCAGATGGCTAGTGAGGCTTCTGGGCCCGAAATCTGCATGCTGCCTCGGTCCAACCGTCTTGAAGAATTCTTCACTGAAGTATTGTACCCTATAACCACTAAAGCAGGACTGACAACTCAGTTGGTTTTGGTTAATATTCACCAGTCCACTCTGATTTGCCTGGGAGAATTTTGGCCAATATGTTTGCTTGATCGATTGGAACTTGACTGCCAGAGTTTTCACAGTGTTTGCTCCTTTAAGACGCACCAAGAGTTCTTGTCTACTGTACCAATTTCTCTCATTGGTTACTGCCCTCAAAACGGACAAATTCTCGTTATATGTGCCAAACATACCATGATACATCACTTGTCTAGCGTCAGTGATGTCTCCACACATGTAAAAGTCTGTGTCTTCTATCATCTTCATGAACACAAATGCCCCATGCCCGTGGAACTTAAAAACATCAACAAACTCCTTTGGGGTCACCTTTTTCCCATTCAAGATACCTCCATTGTTCACTATGTTGGCAAACACATTAGGAGGTGGGTACATGCTTCTAGCTTGTGTTGCTGCAGTGATTAAGCAGATGTTGGCAATTGCTGTGACTATGTCTCTGACAGCTGAAGCAGGTTTACCCTGGATCTGGCTCAAGATATCATCAATTCCAGGTATCATGGCCAATGCTTTTTTGCAGGCATTCCTCCACATTTCAACATCTCGTTTCCGCCCTGATGAAACAAATGAGCATCGTCATACATCCCAAACTGTGCACCATTGAAACCCGCTGTTCAGGGGGAAAAGAAATCCCTTCGAGAAGAACTTCATGGAGACGCAACAGACCGTAATTGGAAACTCTTGTTACCTGAGGTAATCCCTTAGTTTTACTTATTCCCAGGAACAAGTGTCCTAGCCCAAGTTCCTTCACTCTCAATCCAAATCCGGCCAAAAAGTTCATAATCTTGCTGGCTAATCCATAGAAGTTATCTGTTGATTTGTGATCAAAGTTTTTGAACTCCAACCGATGTTTGTGAAATGCAGTTGCAACTATGGCCTCTGCATTGTCTCTCTCAAGTGTGTAGTTAACACCCAGGTATGTTACGTTGAAAGAAGTTCCATCAAACTGAGTAGCACTAATATTTCCAGTGGCTCTCCGACGTAAAATATTGTATGTTATAAAGACAATATTATGGACCTGGATCCCAATACTCAAATGCTGCATCCCAACATCCACGTCCTTCATCGTCGCCAGATGGATGTTTAAATGAGCCTCAGCAATGGCATATAGAATGCTCGCTTTTTTGTTGAGTTCTATAGTGGGCTTCTTCGATTCAGAGAACTCTCTGTTCTTGTCGTCAGGGTCCATCGACTTTCGTTTATTCCCTGACTGCGGCCCCGAGGTACTAGCACCAACATCAATATCCATCGTGGTCATTGTGGTGTGTTTTGGAGACTTCTAGTTTGAAATATTAGTCTGTTCTTAACAAGTCTCGTCGTACTTCGCCGCCATTATCGCCGGTTTGTCCGATTTGTCGTTGGCATCGTTGGCATCGTTGGCATGGGGACTAGAAAAAATGAGTGTCAACGACTGTCAACTCTCATAATATGAATGGGGCAGAAAAAGCGCCACACAATGTATCAGATCCACACTGCTGCTTCACGCAATAATTGTCATGGCGGCTTCAATTTCATCGTGCTGCCTGCTCTTTTACGCGCGCATATTTAAACAGCTCTTTCAATCTTTAACAGAAATATATTTACATGGCGGTATAGACGGTACAGACACCACCGCAAACAAGACTTGACAACTCAGGGACAAGACTTGATAATCTCGCATGTGGAACAAAGCACGGAGCACGCAACGCAGCATAAACACAACATCATACGGGAAACACATAGCACACAGCACACACGGCACACTCTTTGTTGACTCACATTACCCTCAATTGACTCCAAGTACCAAGTACTTCCCAAAACATTCTATTATTTTACTGCGATTTTGCATCGATCGGGTCGCCGATGAAGTAATTTCGGTAAAAATATAGTTGTGTTCATCCATCTTCAGTTCAGATTTTTATTTCGATAAAACAAAATTATGAATTATCAAATGTTTGAATTACGGTACAATATGGAACGACCAGCAAACGATTGGATAAGTAAGCAAAACTTAAGACTAGAATTGATGCATGTGCATGGACCTTCATGTACTATTTTTAATTTGATATTTTACTTGTCTTACATAATGGTGACCGTAATTGACGAAAATAAAGAAATTCATACTTGTCCGTGCGAACAGCTGGTGGAGTCATTTAGGTATAATGTCAGCGTACTTCAGGTTGTTCCCAATTTTACGATTACGATAGCAAATTAATGTATTTTACATTTACGAAAAATAACTCACAAAATAATGAATGTTTATCAGAATACCTATGCGCCTAGTCGAATGAGTAGCAAATCCTTGCCCCGCTTCATCTTTGGTCGAAATAAAACGATAAGCTGATAGCGAAAAGCGCTAATAAGAACGGTTGGTGAGAAAGAAGACGTCCAATCGTGTGGTTTGTACATCGGGCACGAAGTGTAGTAAAAAAAGGATCTGTCAGGACTTTTTGCGTTGGTGGGGAGGGATGGCTACGACGATGTTGAACAGTAAACTGTAAGAAGTTTAAGATTGCTGAAAGAGTGTGTCATACATAAAGTCTTTGAGATTTTTTAAGTTCAATTTCAATGCGATTTGCCAGAGAGAAATGTCAGAGATCGATATCAAGGATATATTTGACACGAACAGGTAAGAAAACGCTTGTTAACAATAAAAAAAACTTTGAACATCTCCTCCCCCCTTCGCCCCCATGATCGTCTGTCGTTAATGAAACTGCCGTGTCGAAAAATTATGTGTTACTAACCTTGGAGATTGCTTTTGCGAATTTTCCAATCCATAAATATTTCTCTGAAATCATTGCGAAGTGACCTTGGCTCAATTTTTCGAACATAACCTCAAATGGATTGAACGATTGACGATTTATTGAAACATTTGTACCAAAAAACCAAAAGTCAAACCCATTAATGGCGGATGAGGATTTTCCGTTTAATGTTATTGCCAAAATGAGCGATATGTTGAATATTAACCTCGTATCGATTGAAAGTTGAAATATAGGATACCGTTTCAGAACACGAAGATTTTATAAGAAGTTTGGCTCCTTTCACTTTGAAAGAGAGTGATCGTTGCTTCTGTTTTCTATTAATATTTGCTTCCAGTTAGCTCTCTGCTTTTTGCAATCTTAATCATACGTTATACCAGCTGGAACAAAATATTGTCCTCGAACTGTCGCATCTTGCTGCTGAGCTATAGAAGCTAAAACATAATTTTGTCCAAGGCAAATACAATATTTTTTTTTACTTTTGCAGCTGATTTACCAATTACCATAAAGCATTTGGCATTTGATTTCTACATTTAATTATTAAGACGCAATAAACTATTAATAGTTTTGTCGAAATATTCTCATTTGTAAAGAATCAACAAGATTGTAGGATAATATAAATCTAAATACAACAGGCATGTTAATATTCCTTCGTACAAACATTAATGTAATTTATATAATTCAAATAGACGATAACCATAGAGAAAAAAAAACGAAGAAACAATATTTTTCAGAGTTTCTGGTGGATGGAGGATACTCTGCTTGATTCTGTACACCCCCTTTGGCCTGGCTTTGTTCTTTGCGCGTCTGGCGATTGGGATTGTTCTCTGGCTTCTCGGCCTTATATTACCCGATAGCCAGCCAGTTTTTCAATTTCTTCATCATGGATTCTGCCTCACATTTGGAATCATCGTTAAGGCACATGCGGACAGTGAAGCGAGAAACAAAAATTTGCGTATAATAATCGCCAATAGTATCTCGGTATTAGATCATCTCGCACTGTATAAAGGGGCCTCGGCATTGACTCCGAGTCTCTGGGAATTGCCAACGGTCATTGGCAATTCGCTCGGCCTTCGTAAAATGGATATGAGTAGCAAAGATGTTCTCATAAGAAACATACAACAATGTATATCGTCATCGACCGAGAATATAGTAATACAACCGGAGTTCAGCACCACCAACAGTCGAGTTGCTTTGTTGAAATTCAATTCTTGGCCGTTCAGCGTTCAAACCTCGGTACAACCGGTTGTAATACAAGCCAGGAGACCCGAAATGTTGGGCATTAATTTGACATCGGTCTCATCGACATGGTGGACCGACGTATTCTGGTTCATGTTCGTTCCATGCACAATATTCACACTGAGATTCCTAAAAGTGAGGAACAACGAAGAACACGAGATTCTCGCTCGTGAGGTCGAGCGGGATATAGCCGATGTTCTTGGTATAAGAACGAGTAACTACACCGTCACTGACAAATTTGAGTATGAGAAACGTTACATAATGGAGACAACACTGACTAGATTGCGTACGAGACGCTCGACAAATCATCATGCGGCTGTGACAATAGAGATGCAGAGAATGGTGCGTCAAGTACGAGACGTTCTTCCATTCGTTCCTGGCTATGTCATACAACGTGAGCTATGTAAGTGTATACTTTTTGTATTTTAAGTCGAAATTGGCACAGATGTTAATGATTTCGCTGTCTATTATGTTTTTATCACAATGCAGTTTTTATTCATTCGAAACCTTTTCAATATTTCGTAAATAATAATACCTCTTCGATCCTAGTAATTGCCTCGAGAACTATACAATGATGCAGTTCGTCTCATTATAAAATCGTTATTTTTCAGTGAAAACCGGGAATGTAGATATAACAGTTGCAAATTTACTGGACGGCATAGTCGCTTATACACCAGAACAAAGAAGTCCAAATACCGGTACTTCGAGTACATCGGACAACATACAATCCTCACACGACGACAATACGCGCGAAAATCTTTCATTCGAGGAGAGAAAAGCAAAAATGATTGCAAACACGAGAGAAAAATATATGAAAAAACATGGTTTAACATCTTGCTGACACGCTCTTTTATTATTTTTTTTGCACTGTACGTCGAGGGAATAGAATTAAAGGTCGGAAATAAAGAGAAAGAAAAAAGTATAAATATATAAAATATATAACGTTCCGTTTATTGAATTCAATGTAATTTTACGAACAATTTTTAATCCGATATTCGATCGGACCTTTTGCCCCATTGCCGAGTGATCGATTGACATTGCCGACATAGCTTTTCGTGCCAACTGATCGTTTCTCGAAGTTGCCACAAAAACTTCCACGATCCAAGAGTTCAACACAAAAATATTTGCAAATTTCAAAAGTTTCTTGTTGCGCAAACGTTTGATCGTTTTTTGATCCTCTTTTTTCTAATCCTCGTCCGTTTTATGGACATCGTTTTGCGCTTGTTGATCCCGGTTATGTTAATTCACGAGAGGGTGAATGAGATCACATGAGCTTATTTACTAGATATTCGAAAAATAAAATCATGTCTATTATTTATAATCTACGAACAATAAAAAAAAGAACAAAAAATAAGAATAATCAACGATTTCTTATACTGCCTTCATCCCTGTCCACATATAAAACTTGTGATTTAACAAAATACGATTTGGCATTACATTTTTTTAAAAGTTCCCAGTATTTCAATGATCTTGGGGAAAATTAGTACTGAATCTTTTCTATATGTGCTACTTCTCGTTGTAACTTACTTATCGCTATTGATAGTCACGCAAGTCCAATCGCAGAATTCTGTTCTCCAAAGAGCCAGCTTCCCCCTAAAAATCAATTTTTATTATTGGCGCCCATAGGGAAGTTTTTTTCTTTTCACGGCTGAAGGTTTATTCAAGATATTTGGGGCCGATATATTCGAAATTGTATGAAAATATTCGTATAAAAAAATTGAAAATATGTACGAACCCAATGATTAATCCCGATGAGAACGTCCGCTTCGGTGAATACTTCTTTTCTGTGTGTAATTATGATCGACTGTTGGCTTTTCTTGCTTTCTTGAATATACTTCACCATGTGTTTTCTATTTTTATGATCCAAAGGTGCGTCAATTTCGTCAAGAATTTGAAAAGGTGGTCGATTCTCGCTGATGCTGAAGTAAAATAAGAAAAATAGACATCGAAGTGTTAGTAGGTATCTTTCTTTTAACCAGACGTGAATACGATAACGGATTTACACCTTTGCGTGGCAAACAGCAGAGCCAAAGCTGCCATAGCTTTTTCACCTCCTGAGAGATTCATAGTCATCTGAAATCGTTTTCCGGGTGGGATGCAGTCGTATAATATACCGCCCAGGTAGGGTTCTTCCGGATTTTTTGCCATGAGACATGCCTGAGCCGACGGATCCCTCGTCAATTTCTAGAGCAAGAAAGACTGGGTATAAGCAAATTTTGTATTAGTTTTTGACAATTATAATGAACCTTGTAAATAGCATCGACTCGTTGCGAAGTGCCTTCGAAGAAATTCATGAATGCTCCGTATCGCTGACTCTTCACATTGTCGAAAAACTTGTTCGAGGCTTTTATAGTTTGTGCGATCTCGTCGAGACGCGCATTCGTTTCTGCCAATTTTTCCTTCGCCAATGTCAAGAATTGAGACGATTGCATCTCCAAATTTTTCTTCACTTCGAGCTCCGATGTAAGCTTAGCAGTGACATCTTTAAGTCTCTCGCCAATTCGACCGATGTCACTTTCCTCTAAGTCTCGCAATTCCTCAGGTAACTTAGAAAAATTTATTTCCACATTTGATTCTTGAGTCGAGACCGTGAGGCTGCTGGTGGATGCATCGGTGCTCTGAGAGAGACTGAGGACTTGTCGTCCTGTGACTGCGACGTAGAACCCATTCACCTAAAGAAAATAGTGTTTTTATTTTTGTTTCGCTATTGAATAACAAGACCGTATGAAACAGTTGAATCAATGCTGTTTACTTTCCATACCTTAGCTTCGGTCATAATTGCGAGATACTTAGACCGTTGTGTCTCCAGCGCAATCTGAATTTTATTGAGCTTGCTCGTAACTGATTTATGCTCTTTTTCTATTAAGGCAATTTCTTCCTTTAACGATGATATAGAGTTTTCCATCGCGTTTACAATTGTCTCAACGTTACAATACTCAGGTCGTAAACCTTTGAGTTCTTTCTTCATATCGTTCAACGAGGTTTGCTTCGAGAACTCTCGTTGAATTATTCCGTCTAATTCGTGCTTCGTATTTTTTAAACTTTCTTCCAATCGTCCGACTATAACTGTTCGATTTTTTATTTAATTAATATCTTTAACAATTTAATCCATATTAAAAACCAGACTAGACACATTAACGTACGTTTTGTGTCGCGATTATTTTCAAACGTTAACTGATTCTGTATGCGACCGATCTGCTCATCGAAGCCAGCCATTGTTTTTTGAAAAGATCTGTAAGTTTACAATCGTACATTACTTTCAGGACGCTACGCTAATTGCGCTGTGACACCAAATTCTTTAAATAACGCAATCTACGCATACTCTTTTCCTTTCTCGTAATCGCGAATACTGCACACGTTTATACGCCTGCAAAAGTCCGCAAATATTTCGTTCTCTTTAGCATCGATGCTCGATTTCAAACGATTCACCTCTTCGAACGAATTGTCCATGTCGCACTTTGCCTTCGTGCATACTTTCTGAGGGAAATTATTATAATCAATAACGTTGTAATGATGAAAAATATCAAAGATATGTAGGAATATGATAAATGTTTCGAATGCTTGTGTTTTTATATTCAGAGCTTACCTCGATGTTCTCTAATTTTTCTTCGAGGGGTTTCAGTTCTCTCGTAAGTGCATCTCGTTCTTTGTGCCGTGAAAAATCTTAGTTATCTTTCAAATATGAGCTATGTCTGATATATCAGTGATAAACGGCACTCACTGCGGTTATTTCATCGCTTCTGATGTACTTCAAGCGACTTTCTAGACTCTTGATCGTCACGATAAGTAGCGACAAACCAGACTCCTTTGGCAACGATTTCAAAATATCTCGTAGTTTTGTGCTCAAATATCCCTATTAAGAAAGTAATTTTAAAGTAATAATTAAAATAAAAGGCTTGAATCATGATAATTGTTTAAACTCACGACGTTGCATACCTTCTCGGCTTTCAACTGTTCTCTCTTCACCAGATCCCATCTTCGAGCCTTCTTAGCGAGATCGAGTCTTCCACCGGAGATTATACCGGATTTGCGATAATAATGTCCGTCGAGCGAAACACACTGTAAATAATTGAGAGTATTATTACCGTTTAAAAGCGATAGACGTTCGGTACTCGAAATTGTTTCCACCAATTACATCATTTCTATTTGTCAGCTCAAAAGCAACTCTTGCCGCATCCTCGGGAGTCTCGGCCACCAAAGTATTTTTCGTCGCAAACAAAACGGCTTTACCAATATCGAGTGGGAATTTAATTACGTCGTATACCAATTTCACATTCGGCGGGTCTTTGATATCTCTGTAGAAGGGAGGGAAGAAACAGAATTTGAGCAAGCGGATTCTTCTTTAATGGGTGTGTCTTTAAGATAATATTTGAACAGAATCATCTTACCGAAGCTGCCTGATGAGTCTGGTCTCTACGATTTGGTCAAGAGGCAAGAAGCTCTCTACACCGATGCGACAGTCTTTGAGATACTTAATGCATTCTATAGCAGTTTTCTCCGTATCGACGACTATCCACTCTGAGTATGCACCGAAGACTTTGGTTACGGCGATGTTATATCGTTCATGTATCGGTTGGCAGAGATCACTCAAACGACCATGCTAGGATGAAAATAATGAGCAATGTACATACACAAAGATTAACGAAATAACGTTGAGCGATTGGTATCCTACCACGCCTAGGAACATTTGTTTGAATTTATCGACGATCTCTCTTTTATTTCTCATTCCCCGGAGCTCGTCTGAATCATCTTCGCAATCACCAAGTTCCTCGTTGATATTAGCAATCTCGTTTTCCAAATGGTGCGCCTTTTGCATGGCCGCTTCGAACTTCGCCGTATATGAACTTAAAGATGTCCTTTCCGCCTTTAGCTCGGCTTCTATCGCTTTCACAGAAACCTCTAATTTTTCAATACGTTTCGTCGCAGCTTCTAGTAAACCACGTTTATGCTGAATCGCGATCTCAACTTCGTTTCTTTTTGTATTTTCCATCTCAAAGATGTCTTGCAGTGCCTTGTATTCGCGATCGCGAGTCAACAATTGCTGATTATCGCTGGCGCAAGCAGCACACGCGGAAAGTTTGAGATGCTCGTACTGCCGAGTCTGAACGAAAATTAGAGGAATTATGAAATTTGGAGGATAATTGGGTAATTTTCAGTGTCAATGAAGTTTTATAATAAATTTTTCGAGATATTTATCAAATGTTATATCCGCAAGTTGATCGATGAATGTATCATCAAATTTAGAATTACCTCTGATTCAGAAAGCTCCACATCTCTTCCTAATGTCGCCGAGTACTCGTTGAAATATCCATCACGTTTCTGTCGTACTATCGCCAATGCATGTTCGAGCTCTCGCACGTTCAATACGTGGGCATTATCGGCATTTTTCGAAACTTCGAGACGCTTCTTGCAAGTAGAAAGAGAACTTTCAGCGTATTGTTTTTTCTCTCTTATTTCGACCAGATCATTTATTTATTTCTTTATTTTTAATTCTTTAGGTCTCAAAGTTGCTTCAATATCCGTAAGCTGGTTCTTGAACTTTCTACATTCCTCCACTATATTTTTTAATCGTTGCTCTTTGTGGGACTTTACGCTGTCAAGATCCTCCATCGCTTCCCTTAGCGCTTGTTCTTCTAATATCAAATTATCGATCTTTCGTTTACCATGGTAAAGCCCAAAGAGGATGAGATTTAAATGGGCATCATCCTATTTTTTGGGTCAGAACAATTGCTGTTAGATGGAATTTATATTTACAAAGTCATTCTTATATGACAATAGCATAAATTTCATATACTTTTTCTTTCAACAATTCTGTATACTCTTTAGCATTATTGATACAATGCTGTATATTCTTTATCTCAGTCATGTTGACCCTTTTGATCTTTTTCACATGTTCGAAGTCCTGTTGATATTGCATCAATTCTTCTTTCAGCCTAACATGCAAAAATAAAGGTTCATCGTACGATGTATGAAAGTTCTGTATCTCCATGATTTTGACTGAGGATTCAAAATATGAAAAAATAATATCACCTATCGTATTCAGCTTTGAAAGCTATAGAACCGCTTATCTCCTCGAAAGTCGCAGTTCTATCGCTGGGCTTTTTTGTAAGAATAGCCTCGATGAAGTTTTGAATAACTAGAAAATTATTAACCCTACTATTGATATTCAATTTTTTCAGTGCTTCAACGTAGATACGACGAGTGATAATCTGTTAAAACAAAATTTCTACTGTTAGTTACTAAATAAATGTGTGTAGAAGTCTAACAGTTAAATGATTCTTACATGGCCTTGGATATAATAGACACAATGAGAACCCTCGACACAACGCTTAAAACAAATTTGAGTCCCATCCTCGGACTGGAGGACTGCAGATACCGACATCCTGAAAAATATGCAAATTACAATTAAAAACTTAGTTGTTTGGTATCAGTAATAATAAGAGAACATTTCTTTTTACCCTCTTGCCTCCTGTCCAAAAGTAATGAGGTCCTTGATTCCGGATACTCGCAAATCTGCAAGTTGTACTCCCATAACAAAACCGATAGCATCCGCGAAGTTTGATTTTCCTAGCAAATGTACATAAACAGATTGTTTATCATTTTGAAAAATTAACAATTATTTCATTCGACCATATGTAAATATAAACAAAGTATACCTGCTCCATTCACCCCTACTACAGCAGTAAATCTCTCATCAAAGATGATACTATGACGCCCTCTGAAGGTCTTGAAGTTCTCAAACTCTATTTCCTGAAGAATCACCATAATATCGCGTTGTATGAGTCCGGAATTCACCGAGGACTCAGCAAACGTCCAATGCCCTTTTTGACACCACTTGCTTCTTATTTTTTGTGTGATTAATGTCAACCACTTCTTACTCGCAACTTATTCTTCATGATTATGAGCGAGTTCAGATTTAACTAAAAAGAAAGCTAGTCTGACAGAATGCCAGGTGATATTCAACTTTTAGAGAGGAGAGTAGAGCTTTGCCGCGCTTATACTTTTATTCGCGGTTCACAGATAAAAAGTCTATCTTCGACCTTTTTCGCAGCCTGCACTTTCATAGAACCGTTCTTTGTAAGTTTCTATACAACAACAATGTACGAAACGGTTGTTCGTTTTTGACGGCTAGCGCGCATGTCATTACGGTACAAGTACCGGAAATGACGCGTTTATACACGCGGGAAAATGGCTTCTGTCTGCACAATATTTATTTCTCGAGAGGAAGAATCCTGTTTGCATGCTCAGATTGGCAATGGTCAATAAAATTATTTTGTTCTTTTTTTATTATAACAGTGACATTTTTCGAGATGATAAGGAGTAAAATCGTAATCAACTAAACCCCTCAATTGATTGTTTTCACTTCGCAGTTCAGTGGAAGTCTGCAGAATACAGTTCTGACTGTGATTTGACCACCTATGGTAATGATGAATAAATGGACAAATCTTTTTTCAATTTTCGATTGCGGTCAGAGAGACGAGATGAAAAGTAAAATACACATTTTTCAAACGTTACTTATGTTACTCAAATGCGTGAAAAATGCATAAGCATTACACTAACAACGGTGCCACACTATGCGGTCATTCGGTTTGTGAAATTCTATAAGTCTAGATAAGGTGCGGCAGCGCCGCACTAGTGTGGCGGCTCTCATTTGAACCTATAGAATGTCAACCGCAGCGGTAAAAACGCATAGTGCGGCACCGGCATAAGAGATCGAGATCGATCAGCAGTTCGTATCCCACTCCGTAAAGTTGGTCCGCCGACTTGGACTTTTTCAAGATTTTGTTTACCGATACTTTGATCGCCGTTTGAGATGGTTTGATCGTTAATAGTTTTTGCAGAAAATCGAAATTTTGTACAAAAACTTGTGTGACCTGAAGTTGGCTAGTAACTTTTTACTGGCGAACGTTGGGCAGTTACAGTTCTTATATTTTTTTACTTTTTGAACGTTTTCCCGATGCTATCGTTTGATCGTCGTTTGATACTGATGTATACCAAATTTTATCGTTTGATCGTTGACAGTTCTTCAGAATAACGTCGGCATCAAACGACGATCAAAAGATTGGTAAAAAGAAAACCTAAAAAAGTCCACGTTCACGGGCCAACTTTACGGAGATCATTTCATGGAGCGCGTTGTACTCCGTTCATGATGTACTTGTAAAATTTTCTCCCTAAATCATAGAGGATTAAGTAACGAAGAGAGACACCACATGGTAAATTCTTGTTTTCACGCGGTGAAAACCAAAGTCGGAGGTGTGCAGGGTGTGCAGCAGTGTCCAGGGTGTGCAGAATACGGTCCTTATTCAAACAAATAGAAGGAGGACGATATATAACAATGTCGAACACTAATTCTCGAGTTGACGAATTGATTAATCATTTTAAATCACACAATAAGATCAAAGAACAACAAACGCATTCAGCAAAAGTCCACACGGTTGGATGGAGTTGCGATGGCAAATATTTGGCATCTGGTTCATTCGATAAATGTGTTTGTATATTCTCACTTGGACCCGATCGTTTGGTTAGTATAATTTCATAAGAGCCTATACAAAGTATCGAGTACTGTCCCCTCGACACAGTGTAATATGCAATATGTACTCTTATTTTATGACTAAACAGTTTGTCTTTCGAGTCTTTATACATTATAAAGACTGTTGTGCTTCAAGAATGTGTTCTCTTACAGAAGCAAGAAACAACTTTCAGAGGTCACGGTGGTAGCGTCGATCAGCTCTGTTGGCATGCTTTTTATCCAGAGCTTCTATCGACAGCGAGTGGTGACAAAACCGTTCGTATATGGGACACGCGGACACAAAAATGTACAGCTAACATTGGTACGAGAGGAGAAAATATAAATATATCATGGTCCCCTGATGGTAATACCATAGCGGTGGGGAACAAGGAAGATCTAGTCACTTTCATAGATGCGCGGGTTATGAAAGTACGAGCGGAGGAGCAATTCAACTTTGAAGTCAACGAGATATCATGGAACAAGGATTCTGATACGTTTTATCTCACCAATGGCCAAGGATGTGTACATATACTGAGTTATCCGGACCTGGAACTTCTTCACGTTATTAAGGCTCATCCCGGCACTTGTATATGCATAGAGTTTGATCCAACCGGACGTTACTTCGCGACCGGTTCCGCCGATGCGTTGGTATCGTTATGGGACGCGGATGAATTGTGTTGTTTGAGAACATTTTCTCGTCTCGAATGGCCCGTAAGGACTATATCATTTTCGTACGACGGTCAGTTATTGTCCGCGGCTTCGGAGGATTTAGTTATAGACATTTGCGAAGTAGAGACAGGTGAGAAAATAGCCGATATACCGGTGGAAGCAGCGACGTTTACAGTTGCCTGGCATCCGAAACAGTACTTATTAGCTTATGCTTGCGATGACAAAGACACTTACGATCGTAAGAGAGACGCCGGTAGCCTTAAAGTCTATGGATTTTCAAACGATTGAAATATCCAACAAAACGTGCGTACAATGTTTCATTTTAGTTCTAATCAATTCTCGAAATAATATCCTGTAAGAACTAATTTGTAAAAATAACCATTGTACTATCTGGTGCATTTAAATATGCTCCAATTAATTTTCTACGGACGAATATTTATGTAAAGATATTTCCAATATCTCGATAAAGGGGATAAATAATGGGACATTCGACTATCACAATACACCAGACAATAATTACAAGATATGCCACCATATAATGTTATGGATGCATTTCGTAATTGAGGTTTTTCTGTGATCATCGCATCCTACGTATATCGACCGTGAAAAAGCGTTCTTTTATCTGTAATTTCGATTCTGCCTTCAATAAGTACCTGAATTAAAATGAGCGCACTCTATTGCACCGTTTGCACTCTCGTCTATATATAAATATATATATATATATATATAGTACGTATATTACGTTTGTCAATTCGCATGGTTGCCATGGTTTCCTAGCTGCATATTCTACAAGCGCTTGTACAGCTGTCTGGACTCGGAACATCGGGTTTTTAAAATTTCACTTAATTGAAAGTAGCTTTTTTTAATTGTTAATACGAAAGATGACAAACTGTTCCGCTATTGAGTTACATCACGAATGTCTACAAGATACGACGGACGAGGAAATCGGTTCGTCCGATGATTTCGAAGTCAGTGTGGCGAATATGAACAGAAACTGTAATAATCCGGGGTCCGAAGAATACGATGTAAGATCTTGTGGAACCGACGAGGGCGAACACGAAATTCTATCCGATGAAGAATACACGTATAGTGAAGACTCCGTGTGCTCGGAAGATTCCTGCAGAAACTCTGAAATGACAAACGTTACTCCCCGGTCATCTTTGAGTACTCGTTCTCCACTCGATCGACAGATTAATTTGGATTATCCGATCGATCGGTTAAACAGGGTCATACGAAACGAATCACCACATATGCACCATACATTGGAAAATGATCGGAGAATGTGTTCATCCGCCAATGATAATAGATACTCGCTTACGAACGAAACTGCTCTTATTAAATCTGCTCATTCGGGGTCTAGAAGAAGAAACATGAGTTTTACAGACGCAGAGATGCGAAAAATCGAGCGCGAAAATCAGCATCTGTTGAAGAAAATAATGGGACATCAGAGACCGCAGAATAAACCACCCATGAGAACGCAATCCGCATTGCCGAGAGTAAGCAGCTCCGCGATTAATCGAAGAAAATTGCAAAAACGAATAGAAGAAGAGAACATGGTACGATCTCGCTATTACTCGATAAACACTAATTTCAATACTTCTGAGTTTGTGATTTCAAAATCCTTACACTTTTGTAGATGCTGCTACGGAGAATACAAGAAGCGAAATCTTGCACGATCTTCAATAAAGTTACACCGGGCTATCGATTAACGTCATTGTAGGATGTGTAACTTTCTAGTCTCAGTTTTTCTTTCGTTAAACTGCAATAGCTAACATACTCGAATTCAAGTAGAGATGTTTTTTTATCCCGAAAGATGTACACTTTTAGAATTAATTTATCCGCAAATACCAAGTTTGATAAAAATGCGTTCGCTCGTTCGAGGGTTTAATCTATTTCAACACAACAATTAGCAGTCTTACAAAGTAGGTAGAGCTTTTTTTCAGTGTAATTTTCTTTTGTACATTTCGAGTCTATAATTTTACCGTCTGCTTTTTATTTCAAAAGAACCTTGGTAGTGAAAGCTACGTGCCTCATTATTTTCCCATCCTCTCGAAACAACGTTTGAGAAGAACGTTATTGACTCCTTAACCGAGTCCAATGAAACCCATCTTTTATTCTTATTTTTAGTGAAATTATTTGCTTCGCGAAATTCTCACCAATGCAAAAATCCGCAATCTCGTTTTCTTTATCCAGTCCACCATCCGGATTGTTCATTCAATTTCCCAAAATACGCCAGAGTTTCATAAATGTATTTACGTACAGGGGAAGGAGCTCGACGAAACTAGATTTTCTCACGATTTCATCGTTTGATCACGTCGCTAAATGTTTAACTAGCCAACCCATGTGATTATCACAACAAATATCGAATGGTTTCCCAAACGCCATTATTTATCACAAACGTATACGCCCGTTGCTACTCTTCGTCCTTTGTTTTCCATGGATTTTTTGACGATGGAGTCCATATCGTGCTAAGAGAACGAAACGGATCGAAACCAGTTCGATCCTAACAAAAAATATTAATTATTTCAAATTGTATTCAATACAAAAAATCCGTCCTGAGTTAAATCAATCTTTTACCTGAGAATCTGATTCGTTGTGCTGTGAAGACGTCGAGGTTTGCAGAGAGGACGTTAGCGGTGGTGGTGGTGCTCCCCAAGGCGCAGCTGCCCACACTCCACCGGTGTTAACACCCCAGACACCGCTTCGCTCTTCGCCCACAGCACCTCGAGTATACAGTGGTTCCCAGTTCGTTTTCACGGTCACCCAATTATCTGCTCGAATACAAGTTTATCAATAAAACGTTTTCTAGTTTCCAGTGGACAGATCAGAGTATATATGGCAAAAACCATTAAAAGAATACCTTTTAGTGGTCCTGGTAGAGTATTCAATTTGTCAACTTGTTCAGGTTCCTCCAATCGATATGTGGCCGTATTGTCAGACATCAAAGTAATCATAGAGCTCTTATCGCCCCATAATTGTGACTGCGGATCTTCCTCAAAACTTTCCAATTCAACGAGCGGTTCATCTGTTTCCGGCAGATCATCGTACGGCACCAGTTCCGGTTCAAACTGATGGTTTTTTTTTTTAGTTTTCTACTTATTCACATTACGATGTGCCGTTATAAAGAATGGTTCATTCACTTACCGGTTGTTCATTAAACGTATTAATGAAATAGCTGTTCGAATGTTGTTGAACCGGTGGCGCGATCGACGGATCAGCGTTGTAAGAAGAGTCTTGTTCGATCGGCATTCCACACAAATGACCAGGTCCGATTGTCCTCGGAGCTTGCTCGATGTATTCGACCGGCAATAGACACATGTCTTGAACGACGAGTCTTTCCGCACATTCAGGACTGTTGTTTATTCGACCGATATTGGCCCATATTTCATGAGAAGCTTCGTGGCTCTTTGTCGGCTTGTTGGACGTTGAAAAAGCTGGTGAAATGCTCTCAGGATTGCGTGCCACGACGTCGCTAAATCTTGCTCGATTTTCACCCCAGCATGAGGGAGGTGGTGGTGGAACTGGCGACGATACTCTCACTTGTGAAGGACGAATCTCTTCGCGCTGCGTTGTAATTCCCGTTAAGTTTACCGCTGTTGATAAATCACGTATCAAAATCAATAGTTGTGTCGTATAAAACAAAAACCTTCATGTATAAACAATAAGTTTACGGAAACTCACACTTGACGTGAACTTTTTCTGTCGATCGTCGTTTCTGAGAACATTTTTCTTTACGAGGAGGATTTTTTATTGGCCGTGGCAACTTGTACGCTGTGTTCTCGGAATTACGCGATTGATGATGATGATGGTGATGATGATGCTTCGTCCCAGATCTATTGGTATTAGTTTTCCATCGATTCGGATTATCTTGTCTCTCTTTGTCGTAATCATCGTCGTCACAGTCACCCTCGTAGTTGTCCCTGTAATCGATCGGGGCTGATGTCTGAATAGTTTGAGGCTTGATTTTTTTCGGCATAGGTTTACGTTGAATTTTGTCAGGTTTTGCATACGTGTGTTCTTCATCCTATGAAATAAAAAGCTTTTATTGACTGTGTTAACACGATTTTACGATTATTTCGTAAATTTGTCAAACCGAAGTGTGTACCGACCTTGTACGGAGCAGGATCGTCGTGTACCGAGCTTTCAGTCGTCGTAGATGAGGTTTCTTCTTCCGAAAATTGTACGGGTTTTTGACTAGTACTAGGCTCGTATTTTTTGTACGTGCTGTGATTGTTGTGCGGCGTTGAGGTATTGCCATTAGTTTGTTTCCTCTTAGTTTCCGTTTTTGAGTCTCTCGTATAATTAGAATCCAAATGTAACTCATTCTCGACAATTTTCACATCCTCCTTCGCCGAAGATGTAACGCTATTACAAGATTTTCCTTTTCTACTGGCCGTCGGACTCGACTTTGTCGACGAAGTTGCTGAAAATTTCTTGTCCCCAAACATTTGCCCATCCGCCGTTGTGGTATCAGCCAGACAAATATTCTCCGTCGGGACTTCTGAACCACTGTTCTGTCGTTTAGCATTTTTCTTTTTTGTTCCTAGTATCGTCGTTATACTTGCGTCATTCATCGCGACGTTATCGGTTGTTGCAGGGACGTCGTCGGTTTTACTCTTAGCGAAGGGTGGTAACTCTTTGAGCTCGGTATCGAGCTTAAATCGTCGCTCTTCCTCGGCGCACCAATCGGGAATTTTCAAACTCTTGGGTATCTCTTTTTCCTTATTTCTCTTAACGTTCATGAGCGACCAGTCTGGTAAAGATTCTTCCTTTCGCGTGGCTCTGGGCTTTTCCTCGTTAGCAGGCTTGTCTCGCGATATGCTAGTAGCTTGAGCCAATTGCCGAAGATCGAGAGGCGGTTGTATGGGACTCGTTCGCGATAATGTCGCCAATGCACCAACCAATATTCTATCCGCCTCGAGAAATGATATAGCAAGAATGCACATAAGTAATATACATGGGAGACTTATCGCTGCAAACTGTACCGCTGGCTCCCAGGTCGGTCTTATGAGTACTGACGCGCAAGACTCCAATGTGTGGGTGGGAACAGTCGTGAGAAGCGCCAAACGTACAACGCCGCTCTCGTTGCTATTTTCCGACTCGGTACTGTCAGCACCTAAGCTCGTCAGTATCAACAGTTCACGCTCTATTCGAGAAAGCGTGAAATCTGGCGTAAAGGCTATTTCGATCCTCTTCGTTGCATTTGGATTGAGCTTGAATGGACCGCAATTGAGAACCTTGAAGCCATAACCTTCGCAGAGCAGACCGCTTATGTAAAAACCATGTATGTCTATCGGCAATTCACCCGTGTTTCGAGCCGTGAACGATCGTTTTACTGTGAGATTTGGTACAGGGTTCCTACGTGATCTTTCACCTGTAACAAAAGAAAAATATCCAACATTGTCCTCGACATTTAAAGAAAATTACTATTTCAAGTTTTGAAATAGTAAGTCTTTTGTAACCGAACGTACGTTCACAATCTTTGAGATGCTTCTCCGCAAGTTCAAAGAGCAGCGGTGTCGTCGAACCGGGCTTCCGATTGCCGAATTTAAATTGTGCATGAGCACCTTTGCCGACTAATCGTATCACCTCCAATATAGTCATATTGTTTCTTATGTATAAAAGCCCCGAGGAAGAAGCGGCTGAGGTGGGTGTATAGGACAATCGTATATTCCGTGTTTCCCCGGGACTCATGTACAACGGCAGTGAATCCTGAGCCGTTGTAACATCCCACTGTCTTTCAAACGATTCACGATCATCATCGTTTTCGTTGAACTTGAATTCACCGTCGACCGTTGGCGGACAATCTAGACAAATTGGCTTGAACCTGATCGATAAATTAATGATATTTTGAGTAATTAAAACAACGATCGAACGTTTGTGTCGAGTTTGTTATGTGTTAAAGAAATCGACGATGCTTACTTATTAGGGAGTGAATGATAGAGTCTCATACCCTGAGGATAAGTCAGATCCATTACTAATTGGATCAGTAAGGGTTTCGTGCTCGGATTATGTAATTTAATGATTTTGTACGATGTGTTGCCGACTTGTGTCAATGGAAAGTTGACGAGGCTCTTGTTTTTCACATTGTTCGAGCTAACAACCAAACTTGGCCAATATTGATTGATATTGACGTAAAACTTGTGACCTCGAACTTCCGTCGTATCAAGTCGCATTGTAATATTATCCCAAGAACTGCTTCCTCCTGTTGCATTCAAGTATCGCGTGTATCGGGCGTTCAGGAGATTAAGGTCAGAATCGCGCGTATGCGATGGTAGACTCATCGTGTTCAGCCATTGACTCCCAGCTGAAATACAATTTTTATAAATTTACTCAACCTCGCTCAAACATTATAAGCAAACTTCGTTTATCGCCAAAATCGTCGCTATTACCGCTCGTATTTAATGACAATCCGAGATAACATTGTTGTTTACAAGTAACGGATGGATCGATTCTGATGGCACCAATGTGATTTTCACCCTTCGATATTATAGGTAGAGACGCTGCCTCCAGAGGAATATATTTTATTCTATTGTCTTTGTGAACAGGTGCTATGAAAGTCACCTCCATGGGGCGCGCAAAAGTTGAATGTATTTTGACTTGCTGGAGACAAATGGAACCCTGCAAAATAGCAACAGTATCAATTATTCCAATATTCAAAAAAATTCGTTGAAATAAAAAACCTTGCGGTTATTTAATCGCAAGGTCCGATCGAAACAAGATAGAAAGTCTGTGCACACCGGAAAGCAATCGGTGAATGTTAATTTCTTCAGTAATATTCTCCCGTGGGCGACTCTCATGTATACGGGTACAGTGAGTCGTTCGTACGTCGTGCGAACAAAAACGTCACCCACAATCGTGTCCTCCTCGACCATAGGAGTTTTTACTTTGATCTTGAATATCGCCAGATATCCGGGTTTAATGTTTTGCTACAATAATAAACGACGAATATAATATTGTAATATGCGAAACGCATGGTGGTAAGTTATTTACTGTCCGGTAATTATAAATTACTCTATTACTCACGTTTCCTGTATTGCTGCAAACGGTGATGTTACGGAATCCTTTGTTGAACAGCTCCGTCGGACCATGTTGGCAACCCATTAATTCGAGTACAGCCCCTGGCATATTGACACCCCATCCATGAAGTTCTATGTTAACTGGATTTTGATTTTCCAGTGCAAATATCGCCTCGTTTTCTGTACCACTGCCAACCGTTCCAAAATTCATCGTACCCTTGTCGCTATCTCTCTCACCGGGTATTACTTTTCGGACTTTCCCATCGTAACTCAACAATGGAACTTCGGTCGTCGATACGTTCGAGTAAATGAATATCGACGACTCGAGCTTGACGTTCTCATTCTTTCTCTCGTTATTCAGTATTATCGAGAATATGTTAGATCTTTGCCCGGGTTTTAAAACTCTCGGATAAAAGTTTTTTATCTAAAACAGGAAGGATTATGATGCAAAAGAGCCATTGTTATCAGAGTAGGTATTTTTTGTTTTGGGTACTCACTGTAAAGAAAGATTTTGCTTCAATAGGAAGCGAGACGTTGGTAATAGCCAGAGGTATTTTGAATCTATTGATAACGCTGAAATTTCGCGGCTGATTTGAGTGTGGCGAACAATAGTGGGCCACAGTTGCGTTTATCTCGAGACCACCCTGCAAAACTTCGGCTGACCAGGGTATCGCCAATTTCTGACTAGAACCACCAGGCCCGATACCCTTGATCATTAGCTTGCCCTTGAAATGTTGCGTCTCCAATCCGGCTTTCCCTGCAAAAAAACATTGCGATAACGCTAATACTCACGGGACGAAGCTCGTGCACAACTTACAATCGTAAACGAGTGTACCAACGGTGATCGGTACTTCCGTATCGCCAGGTATGACTACCGGCTCGAAATCTATTCTAAGAGCTTTCGACACAGGTGTGCTTATGATATTCTGAAACGATGAAACAGAAATTCGTATTATCCAGAAAATCGATCGACTCCACAATACTTCTTTGTTATTAAACTATAGACTGTTATCCCACCAAGACTTTGACGGGTTTCTTGGCGGAATTTCGCAAGGCTATGGGATAGTGAGTAGGCGAGTGTAAAGAACCACCCATTCCTAAATTTATAAACGCGGAGCTTCCTCCCCAGTGAAGACCCGCTCCGCTACCGACTTCCACCTCCACCGCAACTACCATAATTTCTGCGCTATTGTTGACTTTAAATCTAAAAAAAATATAAATTTTACAGTGAGGTAACTGTTACAGTCATTTAAGTTACTCACCTCACATACGCCGTATGATTTTTCACCATATAGGCATCAAAGTGTAATCTTATCACTGGTTTGGTTTGGTAAGGAGGTATCGCCCACAATTCTCGGGGACCTTCCGCTTCGCCCGATGGCAACTCTAATTGGAATTCACCACCACTACTGTATACTTCTACGACCTTGTCAGAAAAATAAAAATTATTAATATCGTCGAAAATGCAGGTGTAAAGGTTCTTATTAATTTATGTAATTATTTACCTGCATGGCCTCGGAGTGAGGATTGTGCATATAAATAACAGGCGTGAAAGATGCATTTAGTGGTAACTTTACACCAACGACAGGACGTAGTCGATAAGGACTACTTATGCTCGTACCTTTAACCTAAAAAAATAATCGTAACTGTAAAAAAGCATTCTTTCGATCAAAGAAACTGTACATTTTGATGTACCATAATTGTATATATTAAATCGAAACTTGTTCATTATCTCTTCATAATTCTGTCCTATCAAAAAATTCTCTACTCTATGAAAAATTAGGTTTCTCACAGGTTTTTTCATAATTTTTAGAGTCGAGAATCGCTATAAGAAATATGGAAATTGAAACAAGCACTTTTACCCGATACTCTCAGCTACATGGACCTAGTATTGTGCGACATTGAACATTTTCTAAATGGTCAATGAAATCAGATTTTCTTTATAATAATTAAAAACTATATAAAACATGAATGTTTCAAACTTCATAGAAGGTGGACAGAATAAATAAAGATGGTAAATATAAAGCTCCAGGCCAATCATTTATATTATCTGGCAACGATATCACTCGTTTCAAACTTTTATTAAGAGTGTTTTTTCTCACGTTTCAACAACTATGAAAACTCTGAAATTTAAAGTTGCGACCATTCACCTGATACTTGAGCGTTCCATCCGAGGTGTGAATAAAGAGATGACTGTCAATTTCACCTTCCTCTCGTCCAAGAAATACAACATTGAATGTCGTATTTCCCAATGGGGGAATCACCTAAATACAATATGGCCGTATTAATATTCACCAAGTTTTTTGCATTGAAAATGATTTACAGATTTTTTACTCGCGACCAAATCTCACCTTATCCTGAAAGAATGAAGAATGAAAATGCTGTGTGCTCCCGGAGATAGAAGAGAGATGAATCGTTCTATTCCCATCTCTATTGAATAACGTCACTGTTTCTTGGTGCGGAACACCGAGTTGACTGAAACAAAATAATCTCAATGAAGATTTTGCGACCAAGTGCCAGCTGGCATCTATCGATTCTCACCTCTCTTTGAAAACAAGTATATTCGGTTCAAACTGGATATACGATAACGTGCCTTGTACGTTTTTGTCGTCCGACGTGGAGTCCCTTTAACAAAAAAATTCAACCGCCATCCAATAATAGGTACATCCTTTCTCTTTTTTTTGTTTTTCTTATACTTTCGATATAGATTTCGAATTACTGGAGATTGAAAATAGGAAAGGCATGAAACGAGGGAATAAACCCTTTCTGTATAGTAAGACAGATTGTAAACACCGTGTTAGTGGTCTAAATAACTCCCAAAACGATGGTGATAATTTGTAAAAAAGCCTTGCGCCAAATCTTTGGTTAGAATACATGAAGATTCATGTAATAATATGCTTCCTGAAACGACCACCATAGAGCAGAAAAACATTATTGCGGAGCTCTGGGAACATATCCAGGTATCTTTCCTTTTCCTATTTCCACTCACCATGGTTGTTATGAGTATTGTGCTTACCCAGCCCCTTGGACCGTATTGGCAAACCCCTGTTAAATAATAGAAATACATTATTATAGATTGAATATTGATTCAAATTAATTACATCGATCCTCTTACCTTGTGCATTGATATGGGTATGTTATCCAACAGATATTGAACATCATTGTCATCCTGGACAAAAGCTAAAACAAAATGTCATCAGCCCCGATTTCAAGGCAATTCGAGTTTTGAGATTTTTAAACAGTATTCGCGAAATAATTATTTTCTCCAACGGAAAATCAATAGGAAGCATAAAAAAGTCAACTTGATGTCGTCATTGGAAAATTTACTTTAAAGAAGTTACTTTGAAGTCACTTTGAAGTCACTTTACATTGACTTTAAAGATATCGGATGATCTTCTTTTTGGTTTGTTTGTAAATTAATTTGTATCACCTGACTGAAAACCGTGTTATATTGAATTTTCAAGGGAGATCAAGGTGGATAAATTATTGTTTTGTACGTTAATGAGAAGGCAACGGAGAAAAATCATAGGTCATCAGATGGTGACAAGGAATTAGATGACCTTCATTGAAATGAACAAAAAAACGACACATTTTGCGCAATGTTGAGAAATTCTTCAGTAGCACTCGTACATAATGTCGTTTGGCACAATAATGAATGCACCGATGCTTATAACTTGTCACTTGATGTTTATAATAATGGGATATTGTTAATGCCCTCCAAATCAAAACATAAGTGAAAATGTGGGCCTCACCATTGTTGTGACCGTGGAAAGACGGTCGTATTTGCGACGCTGATTCCAGAAATGTTAATAGAAACAAGTAATAGCATACTTTTATCTCAACCATAATATTACTTCGCACTGCGTTTATTTCCTACTTTGTCTTTAACATTGATGAAAAACCGTATTTGGCCATATTTCTGCGCTATATCGAAGTTTCACAATATCGATTATGCTTCTATCAGATACCATCGTGAATTTTATGTGTGCGTCGAGTGTATTTTTTTTCACACTCCACGAGTCATGTACGTACATCTACGCATACATATCGGATGAGACCAAATCCTAATGGCCAGTGTGTATCTCAAAGTTGTCGACGATTGCCTACAGAAAAACTGATTTTTTTTCATCAAGATTTTGAGCTAAAACGAACAATTAAGGTAACAATTATCATTCTTTAATAAGTGCACATAATGTACTATTTTATTTATCTGAACGATTCAGATGTTAATTCATTTCGTCCAGTTCCCACAATATCGGTCGTACGGGTTTCCACTGTAGACGCGATTATAAGCAATTTCAGACCGGAAGTACGTTGTGCAGACGGCGTTCGGAAACGATCGCCATCTCGTGTCGCTCCGCGCGTGCAACTCTGGGTCTAGCTTCACGTACTCGAAGCTTCCCGTTCGGGCCATTCGCTCGAATAGTGTAAAAGGACCGGCTTGTCGCCCTTGTCGGCCGTTCATTCCGTCGTTTCTCTCCTTTCGTTTCAGCTTCGTTGTCGAGAGGTAAGACACTTTCGTCAAATTAATTGAAAATTTTCGACTCGTATCGACGTCGCGATAAGGTCGTATATGATCGTAAGAGCGAAGACCCCATTTATGACTTCGTTGGTTCGATCGACTGATAATATCACGTTCTTAAAATTTATAAATTACTCTCGTCGTTCTCCCATGTGCACGAAATAGCCGTTTGAGTCGAACAACGTTTTTTTTCTTTCATCCTTTTGACAGTAAGCCTTTATGAAAAGGAGTAAAAGAAACTTGTTTGTAATAAGCATACTAGATCGAAACATCGATCGGTCCGTTTTGGAAAGACTTCTTTGCGTCATAGAGTTTTTTAGTTTTTTTTTCGTCGCGAAACCTCTAGTGAAAGCTTCCTCGCTTAAATAACCTTTTCTCGGCAAGCATGGCGATTTTCAAATATCGCTATTACGACGCGACCGTGTGCGAGTGACGCACGTCATCGAGTTGCGAAATTAAATCCGCGTTGGGCTCGATTCGTCGAGGATCCATGTTGCCAATTGCCAAAAATTTGAATTTATACTAATTTAAATTTAGAATGAATTTGCAATTCTACATAAATCGAAAAAACGTTCGCGTAAATCGACCTCCTCCCTCCTACAATGTAGTGCCTATGACTTAGCAATTTCTTCAAATTGATTTTTTTTTTTTTTTTTTTTTCCTTGACTAAAACAAACATTTGTTATAGACACGGCGTGTCCCACGGAGTCCACAGTTATGGAATCGGTAGAGGATGATGACGATCATCAGAGCCCAGGAACCGATACTGGCACGAACAGGGCTGATATTCTTTCGGCTCTCGAAGGTCTTCATTTACAAATTATGGAGGTACATATGCACGTACCAACTCATAGAATAAAATAAAATCTCGCACATATTTCGATATGATTAATGAGTTAAATCTTACCGAAATTTAAAAAAAACAGCATAGCATCCCTGTGAAACGCAGAATCAAGGCCTTGAAGCAGCTTCAGCTGGTTACCTTGAATATAGAAGCTAAATTTTACGAGGAGGTACATATTCTCGAGTGCAAGTATAACAAGATGTGCGCACCTATATATGAGAAAAGAAGTCAGATAGCAGCAGGAGTTTACGAGCCGACCGATGCCGAATGCGTCTGGGACGATGACGACGATGTTAAAAATGATGCAAAGACCAATGTTAAAATCGAGGAAATCACAGAGAAAGAAGAGTATGCATATCATCCAAATTATCTTAGATTCTCCATTATCTAGAGACACTATATAAACTTTGTTAGTATCTTCAATTTTATTTGCACACCCACAGAGCCGAAAGCGAAAACGTTAAAGGGATCCCAGAATTTTGGCTGACCATATTCAAAAATGTTGGAGTCATGGCTGAAATGGTCGAAGAACACGACGAGCCCATTCTAAAGCATCTGTACGACATAAAAGTTATATTCCTGGAATCTAATCCAATGGTAAGAATTTCTTCATGACGAAATTTTTACAATCTTTCATATTGATTATGCAATTTCACGTTCTTGTGTCTTCTTTCTCAATGCAGGGTTTTGTTCTTGAATTCCATTTCGAACCGAACGAGTACTTCTCCAACTCTGTACTAACTAAAGAGTACATAATGAAGTGTACTCCAGAAAAAAATGATCCGTTCAGTTTCGAAGGCCCGGAGATCTATAAGAGCAAGGTAACATCGATTATACGAATTATTGTAACTATTCGTACGAAAGATCTTTTGCGACAATCGTTTATATAATGTCTCGTGTGTAATGTTGATTTAGGGTTGTGTCATCGACTGGAAGAAAGGCAAGAACGTGACTGTGAAGACGATCAAGAAGAATCAGAAACACAAATCACGTGGCTCAATGCGGACCGTTACTAAAACTGTTCAGAATGATTCGTTCTTCAATTTCTTCACTCCTCCAGTCGGTAAGGAAAATCGTTGCCATCATGATCCAGTCTGACACAATTATATAAGTTTCCGAAGACGTTGCGATACTTAGCTGTACAATTATTTTGTTTCAGTGCCAGATGACTCCGATGCAGAGTTGGACGATGACACTCAACGGCTGCTCACGAGTGATTTCGAGATTGGTCATTATATCAGAGAACGCATCGTACCTCGCGCGATCCTATACTATACAGGTAATATATAGTAAATCTATTTCCTGTTCACTTTTATACGATAAGGTTTTGAAAAAAAACACATCTAATTCGCGAATTGAACAAAACAAAAATAGGTGAAGGATTGGAAGATGAAGGCGAAGAATATGAAGAAGAAGAAGGCGATGAAGACGACGAGGACGATGAAGATAGGGACGAAGACGAGGATGATGATGAAGAATCATCGAATACGGTGCCAGTAAAAGGTGGAGCAGCGACTCGTCAAAATGTGGCCGAGTGTAAGCAGCAGTAGATCTCTTTCAGAAATAAAAAACAAAATCGCAACAAGTGACCACACGCTAACGAGACACACCTGCTGACCGATAATTGCCCGAATACCTACCCTGTACTCGTGGACTCAGCATAAGTGAAAAAAAAAAAAATACGAAAGAAAACAACGACTAAAAGCGAAAAAAGCGTGTACCCAAGGCCTGCTAATCTCTGACGTGTATCTTCTTTTTCAGGTCAACCCTAGAAAACACTTCAACGTACCTTAAATCCAACCCTTTAAATTTCTTCATTTTATACTATTGTTACGTTTATATGCCGAATGGAAGTAAGTTGATAAATCATTTTTTTAAACGTATGTTATGATCTGCGAAAACAAATTTTGAGTACTGTTGAAGCATTTTTAATACAAAATGTTCTGGAAAAAAGATACGTTCTGATTATTTACTCGACCTTTAATCTTTTATCTCTAGCATCCAGATACTCTAAACTTTGGCCTTTTATACGTATCAGCGAGATTTACTTAATCATAATTGCATGTGTTGTCACGTCGATTTGAAGCCGCAAATCTTTGTTGAATCCTGGAGCCATCGATGAATCTTATAAATTGGTAAAGTGACTGAGAAATAATTTAATTCAGAAACTCCTATGGTAACTGTGGGTGAGTTCGTATCTGTTTACCTTTATAGCCACGTGTGTGTCGCTAAAATGAAACAGTATTGGGTTAACTCTCTTTAATATCCTTTTGTCCGTGCTTAAACGTTATAGAGAGCGGAGATTAGGGGGAGATCAGCAACGCTCGTAAAAAGTTGAAACCAGAGGGGTGATTCTGTACTTGGCGCAATGGCATAGCGTCCGACGCAAAGTCGTTACGCTTGTAACGATCGCGTTACAATTTTTAGGGTCAATTATGGCAACAATTTTAGAAAAAAAAACATTTAGCGACTTTTTGCCATAATTCTCTAGATGCCCCCAAAATTTGAATGCGATCGGCTGCTCAGTGTCGAAGAATGTACGAATCGGGTTTTCGAATCGCTCGTCGTCTGCAACATCGACTCTTAATGTCTGAATCGAAATTTGGTGAGACCCGCATTACCCCGAGCTTCAAAAAAAAGTAGGACGTGGAGTGTAATGCGCGGCTCGGGGCCATGTGAATCATATAATAACTCTTGCAACCGCAATTGACTTTATACAAAAATACGATTTTCGATGTCTCAAACTACGATAATGAGACTCTGTATCAGAACATACTATCGTAAAGTAAGTAAATTATGAAATATTTGAGCCGCGTTGCACGGAGACCCAATTAAGCTGTACATACTTCCGAAAACGCCCTTATTTTTCGGTGCTCTGGAGCATTGCTGGTCGGCGAATTATTGTGGATTTAGGCTCCGAAAATTGCATTTTGTATGAGGATGCATTTCATATTGTCGCAAGAGTTATGCAAATTGAGAATTCCTCGTAGAATCCGAAAATGAAAATCTCATTGTTATACTTTGATAAATGTACGGTTGAAAATTAAAAAAATGGACAGCTTTTTTCGTTTTTTCTCTCTCTTTAAAAACCGAAAATGGGATGGGGATACTTGGAATCTGTGAGTTTCCCATCGGGCTATGAACGATCAACGAATAATATATGATAAACCGGACTGCTTGCACCTGTTACGTCCCAACATGGGCAACGCACATCTCCTGTCGATAAGTTAAATTATTATCTTACCTACCTCCGAAACGATGCAGCCTGCCGGTAAAATTCAAATATTATGTATATCTTTTATTCTTATTATTATCTTATTATTCCATTTATAAACTATATTTAAGAAACAACAATTATTCCCACTAAACTATGATTTCCCAGAACTTTTCTAGATTATTTTCGTCCAAACATTTGAATCACTAAACTCAATCTATTTACGTGAACAGTCACGCAATGCAACAAGAAACGTTCCTTACCTTCCCAAACATTCTCCCAATGAACAAATATCCTTCTTATATACACCCTTCCAAGAATAAACCTTTAGCTAATAACGATAGTATCAACCCAATTTTTGTAACTCCTCACTAACCGAGGTGAAATGGTTAACCCTTTTAGAGAGGAAAGAGAGAATATCCTCAACCTCGAATCAAACAGTATCTCAAGGGAGTAAAATCCCAGTTTCATTACAAAATTATTCTAAGTACAAATTTCTGAGTTGTAATTTCAAAAGTCAAATAAAGTATTAGTTTTTGTTAAGTGTAATTGCGTGGTTGGTGTTGCAATTAATATTTTTTCCAACAAACTAACTCTCACGGATCAACATCGAGAAGTTTGGGAAAACAATCATCAAACTAAACGTCTTCGAAGAGGAATCAACCTCGACGATTAATCCAAAATCGTTGAGTTAGTATATTGAGCACAAGTAAGTCCCAGGCAGCGAGTTCACGTTCAGTCGAATAGCGCAAACTAATTCAAAAATCCCGCGCACATCGAATTATCAACGGAGCTACTCTGTCTTTCTACTCTGGGACGTAACACACCTTTTATTGCTTTCTCAAACAAGACAAAATTTTGATTTTTCAAACGTCGACAACTTTGATACCAGTTAATGAATGTAGTTTCATCGGTCATATTAAACATCTTTAAATTGAAATTACATTTGAGCCACTCGCAAGCTGATGCTGTAAAACGACTCGGCATCATTATATACATTAGCCCAGAGAAAGAAGTTGTAATCTGAAATAATCCATAGGAGGGAAAAAGACAAAAAATATACCACAGTGTTCCATGTTCACATTAGGGCATGCGAAAAACTATCTTTTTAATCATCTTTATTAAAATATCTTTGTACATTTCGATGAAAGTTTGAATTTCACAGCCATATTTATGGGACGATATTATGATAAATAAGGAATAAGTTGTATGCCTAGAAAAATTCGCCGACTATCGAAATACGTTGAAGGAATGGTTGAGACTGGCAGGATAATGAATTATGACTGACCGTTCGTGCCAAATTTGTCGGATAATATGTGTTACCATTGCGAATTTTTTCGAGCAGGGCCTGAGGTTCAAATTTGGTTTTCTTGGGATGTTGAGGTTCCTTCGATGCGGTTGTGTTGTTCTGTGCATCATTGCGCCTCACATATTCGCTGCTGGTCGAGTGATTTTCGTCAACGACATCAAGAACCTCGCTATCATCAGCTTTGTAAATAACATTTGGTGGGGCCATAACGTGCATCACGTAATCATAGTTCTCCGTGGTCTCGTTCACACGCGTACTTTCGCTGCTTTCAAAATTCTCAAGGTTCGCATCCTTTTCCTCCTCATTATCGATCTTTAGTGTCTCTTCGGACACAATCTCATTGTCTTCTTCGTCAACTGACTTTTGACGGATTTGTGATAATTTCAACATTGGATGACCAATGCCACCTAATGCATTGATGACTCCTTTCGCCGTGGGATTGTCCTTGGTTCGTTCATCTCTTTCTGGCAGCCCCGATGTCTCCTCCTGTTGTGACGCTTCAGCAATGACGAATTTTTGTATGGTTGAACGTTTCTCAGGAAAGAGACTCTTTTCGGGACGACAACAGTTTAGAGCACCAGGATCGATCGGATGTGCTTCCGTATTAAAGATATAACCACCAGCATCCACGACGCATTCTCCCCATTGAGTCTTGATGACGTCACCGCGCTGTCCATTGTTGTGTATAAAATTGTCAGGATCGAAGAGAAGATACAGATACTTAGTCGTCTCCGCGAGAAAGAACGACTCCATTCTATCGGCTTTGCGATGGTCGCGTACGTCATTAATCGTCGCATAGCCACAAGTCGTTTTAGCACTGTGCTGAAGACTTCGCAAAACGTCCACACCAACTTGAACAAGATATGGATCACCCGTTGCTCTGTAGAGATACATAACGGATTCTATGAGCTCAGGACGAAGGGGATATCCTTCGCGATTGGTGCCAGCCTCGGATTGCGCTATGTTGTAAAATTCTGGGGTAAAGCCAAATTGCTTCCAGACACGATGATAATTGTGAAGAGATTTCATGGCGTCATCGATTTCACCAAATAGACTTAGCACACCCGGCCAATAGGCATCGAGAGATTGAAACACGGGCAATGTGACTTGACCTTCGTTCATGGAGACCCAGAGATGCCAATCCTCGCGTCTAATGTACTTCTCAATGGCATCTTTGTGCTCGTGAAATATTGCTCCAAGAAGCGGATCCTGAAGTAAAAGAGTTCCTTTGGCAAGATACTCGAAATAAGAATCGACGCCAGCTCCTATACCAGAATCCTGAGCGGTCCAACGTCCTGTCAGCACATCCACGTGATTCCCAACCAGTCCTATGTTTGATTTATAATAGTGGAGCGCCTTTACCGCATTCATCGCTACTTCCTCATAAAGAGGATCTCCCGTTAGTCGCGAAAGCGTGCCAAATTCCAGAAGGAACGTCCCTATACCCGCTGTACAAGTGATACTCGTCTCACCATCGGGTACGCCGTATTTGAGGTTCACCGTCCCATACGGCATTCCAGTAGGTGTGTCAAAGGCTGCGAGCAATCTTTTTGCCATATCCTCGGCAAGACGAAGCAACGGACCATTGCACGGCCATCCGGGCTCGAGATTCATTCCAGCTTTTCTCGAAAGTAAATGGGCACTGAGCAATCCACCAACGACTCTTATGTTTGTCTCGAATACCGAGACGTTTATGTTCGCCTCGAAATTTTCTCTAGCGCTTATTAACTCTGCAACGCGACGGAATTCCGTGTAGTTCCCCATTACAGCGAGAGTATCAAGAGCATCTATGAGAGTGAGAGAAAAACTGCCCCAGGTATCAAAACCATCGCAACTCAATGATCGTAGTTCGTCATATGGATAAGCATATTTGAGGTAACTCGAGTAAGCATGATCGAACATCGAGCGTACCTCCTCCCTGAGCGATATTAGATCCTTCTTTTGATATTTTCTCGCTGCCTCTGTCATTATCAGACAACCGACGAAAAATGTCGTACGGATGAAAATCATTTTTTTCTGACATACGGGCGAACCTGGCTATTATTTAAAATAAACTAGTTACAACGATCCAGCTTCCAGTCGACTATAATGTGATACGTCTTTATTTGCATATCTCTCGAACTGGGGGATTATTAAATATGATTGCCACGAAGAGTGCACGGAACGACGTTTGCAACCAAGATTTCTCGAAGTCAATCAGCTGATTGAAGTGGCAAATGAATCTGGCAACAAAGTTTTAGCTGTCACGAGTGAATGTGTCGTTCGCTAAATAATTTCCGGAGATTGTTTTTTTTTTAACTGAACGTAAGGTATTGATTTTTATTAACTTCTACTGCACAACGACGATCACCGGCACCAGCGTGGAAAAAACGTGTCACAGATGTTTTGAGGTGTTACGACTGAGCGCGATGACCTATGACGTGCTCGGGTCTTACTTTTGGCGTGGAGCGTAGGAGTTTTCACATAAAACCCGAGAGTAACCTAGAAGGGGGTTTGCCACAGCTGTAACGATTCGACAGTAGCTCGTAGCGCTACCAGCGGAAGGTGTTTGAAACTTTCACTCCTTATACCCATTTTATATGATTAGAAATAAAGTTCTTCGATGACGCTATCATAGCTTTTCTCCCAGCTTGGTCACTCATCGATGCACGTGATGTGTGGAAAACCACACAGCACGTCAACATTTTCACTGTCGACGGTAAGAAAAACAATTATTATAGGTACTTACATCGAGTATAATAAAATGTGCAGTCTCAAGAATGACGGCAGTTTTATTCTCTTAGGGGTGTCAACAATTTTTAAATGGACACTAATACGTAACGTACATCATCACAATTCACTGTTCTAAAATTCGCGTTTCTAAAATACAAATATTTTTATACTGGACAATAATATAAGATATGAAACAATTATTCAAGCTATCACAAACAAGAATAGATAAGGGTTCTTACGTGATTTTTAGTCGGGAATAATCTCATGACATCGCCCAACCACCAATATATTATTCTTGTTAAATAGGCTCGTTCCTGACGAAACATTTATCATAAATAATATGAATAAGAAAAAATTGTTTGAAGAAAGTGTAAGATATTCGATGAAATTCTTACTTTATTTCGAGCCACGATTAACCCGGCATCACCGACCACCTATTAATGCAAATCAACGTGAGTCATTGTCAGCTTGGCTTACAATGTCAGTTTGCTCACAATCAGCTTGACTCAGCTTGCATCAGCTTCATTCGGCTTAACTGGTCAACTCACCGTGAACAAAGAGAAAACAAACTTATCAACGTATTCACATTACTTAATAAACTTAAAAACTGTAAAAATTAATTAATACGATCTATTAATCGATCGCGTTATATGACAAATTTGACCCGAGCTACCTGCGAGCTAATCATTTTCAAAGACCAAATTTAATTTTTATCACTATTTTGAAATTTGTTGCGATTATTTTTTGGAAAATTTGGAACCCCATAATTAGTAGACGATATTGTCTGCAATTTACGATACTGTACGAAATTAATATCATCGACGGAACGTGAGAGCGAAGAATTTTAAAAGGCTTTTAAAAGGCTAATGGATTAAATATTTCATGCGTAGGGTAGTACATATCGATGACTAATGCACTTATTTCGTGCACAAATGAAACTAGCCTTGAACTGTTATTGTGAAAGATGGAACAGGTAGGATGAATGAGAGTCACGTTTCCCACTACGCTACTACGCTCGAGCGTACCGCCTGTCTCCCTCTTTCTTCTCCCACTCCGCCCGCGATTATATTGAGGTAGGCCTATGTCACTATGGCAGGCCGTCTTTTATATCGGTCATGAAAATATTCGGACAGCAGCACAGAGTTGCTTCGTTGTTCTCTATTTCAACCAAATATTCGAAGTACCATAAAATTATGGTATGGTATGTTAGAATGTCCTTTTCAGGCCACACGGACGCAAGAAAAAATTATTTCGTACGTACGGTTGTTTAAATAATGCGAGAGATTCAAAGAAATGACGAATTTTTAGGTCACACAAATATTCGGACACTAGACAAATTAAGCTTGGATCGTTACCTTGATCAAATTTAATACCGTGTTATATTTCCATTTTGGCAGCACTTTTTTAAAATTATTTTGTAAAATGCTTAGGTATTCGCACTTGTCCACAATACCTTGTACGAACATTAATTCGCCCACTTCGTGTAACGAAATACAGCCACATAACATCACCAAACTCCCACCGTGCTTCACAGTTGGTTGCAAATGCTTCGGATTGGAAAAATGAGGGGTGGAATGACGTAATTTTTACTGACGAAAGCAAATTTGACATTTATGGTGGCGATGGACGAGTAAAAGTGTGGAAAAAACGAAAAGTGGAGTTAATCCAGAAGCATTTGCAACCACCTGTGAAGCACGGTGGGACAAGACCATCAACGATAATGGCAAAGATCTATCGTCGCGTCTCAGTATGTATAATCCTAACGTTCAATCTGGAAAGAATTTCGGAAATCGAAAGAACGGTAAGTTGGGCTAGATTTTTCGTACGGTTCTGGGAGAAAGAATGATCGTTGAAAAAAAATAACTCACATTTTTCCTATCCGCGTTGCAATACCTCGTTACGAGAACAGCCAAACTCCAGTCCTGTAACTAATAAATCCTTGAGGCATATTTCGAAAGGTCCAAGGACGAAGATACGCGATCCTGTAAAGGAGGACGACATTAGTACGATGATGTCGATGATATCAACGGACTCGGTCGCGATACTTGTTTTCCTGAGATTAATCGTGTTTGATCCTTGCGTATTGAAAGGGCGTCTTAGCGATATGCAAAATGGGCTCTTGCAGGGTAGTAAGTATCGCGGTATTCGATGACTTTCAACCCTCTGCCTTGACCCACAACCGCTGGACGACGAGGCGTCGCTCGTCGAGAAAATTACCCTCCGATGCTTCCAGTCCCTCGAGGATACCAACCAGGAACGCGAAGCCCGATAAAGATGGCGGTGGGCAACGCGACGAATCCCGTGTCGGAACAGCAACGATCCGGTCATCTCGTTCCTGTTATCACTGATCTTATGACTCTGGTCAGAAACGCGGTAAAACGAATAGAACACTTGGAAAAATATGCGAAGAGGATACGTGGCAAAGTATGCGAGGAGGACACGTGGCAAATTATGCGAGGAGGACACGTGGCTAAACTCTGCCTATCTATTCCTCAGGGACAAAGCGATTTCGCCATTTAGCCACTTTCCTCGAACTCGATGGACGCCTTGATATATCTGTTGGAAAAATATCGAATTTCGAAAAATAACGATATTTTCAAGCTCGAAACGTCGAGTTTGCCCGCGAATACCGAGAACTCGGGACATTCCGAGAGTAAAGTGATGGAAACGCGAAACGGTGCGAAAAATATGCAACTTATTTGCTTTTATTTTGTTGCGTTTTTCTAGGTCGGATCCATCGCATTTTCCAAAAACGCTATCACAATTCTGGAAACGAGGTAATTATCGAGGATTTTATTTGATCAATGTTGTCATTTTATTAGGTATCCATTGAAAAGTTCGTGACTTGTATTATTATTTACAGCTAAACATACAGAGAGGCTTGTACTTTCTGTTTCATCGTTTCAATTTTTCCACCGCAGCTGGCTTTGTGCAGATTGATTTACCATTGTTGCAAACAGTAAGGAATTAATATATCACTAGCGAACAGAGCATTCATGTTCATTATTAATTTTATTATTCTTAATTAAAAAGAAGACTAACGTATTGATATAATTGCAGATAGCTGGAACTATGATGACGTACCGCGTTATTTTAAAAGCTCCGGGATGATCATTGACACAGGGACTGTGCGAACGGCCATAAATTCGAAAACACTTATTGTAATTTGTAAACACATATGATATTTAATAAACCGACGTGTGAGACAAGAGCGATATTTATTTTTTTCGTTTTTTTATATTTGTATTTATTCGATCATGTAAACATTATCGTAAGATTGAAGTTATCGTTCTTCTACGATTTTCCACGATTCTAGTAAAATGTTAAGTTATAAAAATTTCTTTTCTTAAATTATGGATACCGATTCTCACCGATTATCGACTTTTTATCAAATGCTTTTTCGCACTTTGTACATCGACCGGTTGTACGACGTACGGAGTCTAAAAGGGTACTATTTTTATACCCTGCTTTATCCAATGGGCCAATCTTCGCCCGAGCTAAAAGGTTGGCGGATATATTTTTTTGTAAAATTGCAGCATAAAGTAATTCTTTCTGCAAATCGTTCGTTCGTGGAAACCCATAGTAACGAATATTCATCGCAGACCATTTTCTACTGTCCAAAAGGACGTCCATTTGTGTATATATAGCTTCGCGTACCGCGAGCTTCGTCAGTTTTGCAAAAGCTTTGTAGAAGCGCGGACGAATTCAGTATGTCGGTTGCGCCGTCACAGGGTGAGATGGGAAAAAGAGTAGTGTCGTTGGCCGAGGAGCTTAAGCCCCTTATGATTTTCGCCCGTGCAATGGGTGTAGCTCCTTACACGAATAAAAATAATATTTACAAAATATCGCTCACTGCATTCTTTTATACCATAATACTAAATATAGCGAATTTCATTGCCGTTTTCATTCGCATTCACGAGCTTGGAAAGGCTCATAACATAGAAATGTCGAGACTGACTGGTGGCAGACTAGTTTTAACTTTCATTCCGATAATATTAAATACCTTTTACGCGTTCTTAAATCGTCGAGAGTCTTGCGAACTTTTCAAAATCGTTAATAAATTCGACGCTTCGATAAATCTGAAACCCGGCACGAAGAAACACTTTGCGATCATTTGGGCATATATGCTTTCGTCGATTAGCATGGTTGCTGTCATTTCCTGTGTTTCTATAATGTCTACGGACAGCGCGGTAGTGAATATCTTCAAGCTCAATGGGTTGCTGATGTTCGCTAGAAACACTGCAAGTATTGGCTTCTTCGTGACCATGCTCTGTTCCATGCTAAGACGGTTTGATGAAATCAATCGTATAATCGAGCAAAGTAAATGTCGAATATCTTTTCATAAGCCTACATTTTTTTTATTAATATTTACTTACCATACCATGCTGTGATATGGTAAACATAATGTTTCAACAGATTCGAAAGATCTCGATATGAGTGATATCGTTTTACGAAACTCAATCGGACTCCGCAAGGTATGGATTCTTTACGATCAACTGATGGAAGCTACCGAGAAGCTAAATTCAATATACAGCGCTGAATTATTGGCTTGGATCTTGACGACATCCTTTATCTTGTTAAGACATCTTCATATTGAATTCAACCGGGATGAGCTAAAACCGCTTCATACAGTTATGAACGGTATATTTATTGCAATTTACGTCTTAACTCTCCTTTTCTTGACATGGTTCTGTCACCAGACGGCCTCTGTGGTAATTCAAATCTATACTTACTTATCAATTTTTCCATTATTATTTCTTATCTTTGATTTTTTTATTTGTGAAAAATATACACGTATGTATTCACGACACAATTCCTATTTTGCACATAATTCATAAAAGACGCCGATGTAATTAGCCAGATATTCCCGTGACCGAACCGATGAGCGCTCGTATCGTTCAATGTTCATTTACGATCGGACCGAATCACACAATTGAGACACCCAATGTGTCATCGACGTGTATCGGCGTTACTGCATCATCACCACGAGCGAATAACTGATCATTTTTGACATTTACGAAGCACGATCGTTTATTCACTATACCTGCTGCAGAGAAATTTTCAGCTCGAAAGAAAAATAAAATGCGCCAAATGCTTTCCATTACTAGTCGATCCTCGATCGTAAACCGCGGACTAAAACACGAGAAAAATCATCCGTGGTACATTGACGGTACATTTGATATTGTTCGCATTAGACAGTAAGACAATTTACAAAAATAAATAAGTAACCAGCACGCTTAAGCTTCATGACAAATTTTGATGTGAATTCTTGCCGATAAAGGTTAAAACGTTATATACACATTTGCGATCTAGTTATCCGTCACCTTCTCATTCATGGAAAATGGTGAAACGACGACCATTGCGCGAACAACGTTTTGCTTCACTCGTGAAATAATCCTTATTAACGCCGACCCTCTATGCGACGTCCTAGATAGCGAACGATGGGACCGAACCCATTCTACGCCGAAAACCCAATGAACCTCTAATCGTAAGCGCAGATCAGATTTTTAACCGGCCTGGTTACGTGCGTTCAGATCGTACCTATCACCGTACACGAGGCGTTCCATCTCCATTCGACAAAGACACGTATTATTGTTAAATAATTATTTCTTATTTTTTTTAATTGGAGCAATTCTTTTCAGGCAAATGACGTTGCCGCAAACGCATTCCGCATAAACACGAGGGTTAAACAATTGAATCGTAGCTGGGATAACGAGGTACGAGAATACAAATTTCCTCGCAATCTTAACGCACGAGAAACCAGCGACGAGTTCTCGAAACGCGATCAATCTATAATTTTCTCATTTTTCTATCTCACGCTGATCGAAGGACACCTTCGTGATGGCACAGTACTTCGTAGTGCGTAGCCCGCTTCAAATCACCGCTGGCGGAGGATTACTTCGCGTCAATCTTCCTCTCCTGCGAACGGTATGTATACGATGTGCATTGCAGTGGCTCGGAGTTATATTTCTAATGCCGATGTGGCCCGCGAGATAATTTAATCGAAGCGACAGTTAATGTGTAATTTTCTTTAAATAATGGTAATAAAGCATGGAACCGGCACCGAATAGTCGGTTACGTATTTATTATAAATGTTTATGTTTCTTGCTTCAGATCGTTACTACAATAACGACGTTTCTCGTTATACTGAGATCTGCGGGCCAGAAGCGTCAGGGAGTGTGAAAGAACGTGACAGACGCCATAGTCAGGTGAATCGTAAACGATGCTCCTTCAATAGTGCTGTGGTATTATAACGTCTAGGGATTCAGAGACCTACAATATGTCGCTGTATAAAAGTGCAAAAAACTACTTAGTTTCGATTATTAAATGACAAATGATTTAAAATGATTTATGAAAAATAAAAGCCTCGAGGGGATGATGTATTTTTTATCTCTTTTCACGAAGAAAATTACTTTATTGGAAGGTCTATTCCCGTCGGAAAATTGTTTCATAAAGCGGCTATAGAATGGTCTCGTTCTATGATTTTTGTCAATTATATATACATAACGATGTATATATAAAAGCGGTTTATAACGAGCATCGTTTTATCATGAATGAAAACGTGCGACGCGCCCTCCCTCCATTCAATACAATTTCCTTCAAGGGGCTGTTCTCGAAAATATTATTAGCCCGTGCACGAGGCGGATTGTTCGCGAATGCAGATGAGACAGCGTTTACGGGAATTTCGCGGCGTACCAAAGCCTATGGGTTGGGAGGCGCATGCGCCTCTCCCGTTCGCGATGGGATCCATCGAACCGAGGGTGTTGCTTCGCTCCAGTTTGCCGCAAACTTCCATAGCACGATCCACGAAGTGGAAAAAACGCGAAAATATTTCAAAGCTTTTCGTCGACTCGTGCGTTATTTTTGTCGCAAAATTTCATTCGCTTCTGTCAAATCGAGTATTATTTTAGTGTTTTATTTTCTTGCCGTTGAAACGATAATTCGAATTACGAACAAAACTCGATCGACCGTTGAAAATAATTGTGATAACGAAAATCGGTGAAAGCGAGGGGTTTCCGACGAGATTATTACCTCGTTTAAACGAGCCGACGTAATATCGTAGGATATTCTCGGGTTGATTCTGAATTGAAATCTGAATCTTGAAAATTGAAAGTTGAATCCGCTGAATCAAGAGAATTTGTATCGACTACTTTGACTGATTATACTTCCATTGTTAAAGATTTTTAGTTCTGCAAATTTTCGTCCATGGCGCATGGTAAGAACTTTGAACGTTCGAGAGGGGGATGGTTGGAGGCTGGGGAGTGAGTAGAAATTCCAAATATGCAATCGCGTATTGAAACGGACTTATATTGACGGAAATTTAACCCGGAATGGGAAAAGGCGAGCTAATTATACGTTGCACTTGATTAAAAAGGCAAAGGGCAGTTTCAGCCCCTTAACTATGAGATATCGAAAAAACAAACAATACGTATGCGTTAGTTTTCCATCCTCTACGTGTATTCAAATTTACATCCCAATCGGTGAAAAATTCTCGGAGATACGTATGAAAAAATTGCATTTTTGCAATAAACAATATGAAATTTGTTGTTATCTGCATCATTCTCATCACCAGTGTATAGTACACGGAAAAATAAATATTGTTGCAATTTGAAATTTTTTTATATCTGGTACTGTTAAACCGTTATCGACCAAAAACGAAAATCACCCTTATTTTCGAGGGTGCATTTTACCCCTTAAAAATTGGGTTCTACCGATATAAAGAAATACGTGTCGCCTATTTTTATCCATTCTACAAGCATGCCAAATTTCACCGAAATCGGGGATTTCAAACTCGTAACGCTTCCTCGTTAGTCACGAAAACACCCGAGTGGCGTATGGCTTATATATACATGTCTTTTCGCCATATATTTGACTACGCTGGCGGAGCCAACTTCGTGTCGAGGGCACGAGAGTTTATTCTTTGACCGCTCAGATGTCGCCCCGCCAGAGAGACTGTGGGTATTCGGGTCCTCACATAAACGAGTTCACGTATAAATCACTATACTATTCTTTATTACAACTATTACAACAATCAGGTGTTTCGGGTAATACGGTTGTGGCTCTCTTGTCGACGCTTGGACGCTACCTTAAGTCGTTATGTTAGGGTCTTTGCTCTTTCCGCGCCACGCTCTCGCTTCAGCGCGGGAAGTCCCCCTCTCGCTCTTCGCCATAGACTACCCAGCGAGGTAGGTAGGAAAACTACCGTTTCAAATGACTTGTGTCGCCACAAGACTTTCAAAGTTACAACTTCTGTCGAGTGTTGCCGATCTCCCTCGCTTAATCTGTCTCTGGTTGTGTTGAGAAAAGAAAAAGCGCGGGAGTACGCGAGAAGCCGGTGTAAACGAATGTGAGAGTTGAGTTAACGATATAGGAAGAAAAAGTAAGTGACTGGTGTTTAATTCTTTAATCGCCAGAATTATATCAAATAAAACTGTTATCCTTGTCGATTTGCCATTACACCATACGCTTTGATCGACCACAAGGCCTAAACTGAACGTTTAGGGACGTAAAGCGCGGCAGAATCCAAAACTATGCTTATATTTGTTTCATAACTATTTTTTTCTAGAGCGAAACATTTTTGAGCATACCAATTCCATACCATACAACGTGGGTTGTACGAGACAATGATGCATCTCATAATAATTCAATTTGTTCTAAAGGGACGGACGGATAAAATTGGTCCAAAGGCTTTTATCGTTGAGTTATTCGATGTGCAATATTGTCGAAGCTGCAATTGGTGCTAATGACGTATTTTCACGTTTCGAGATTTCTTGAAATGGTTGACTTTTTTTACGCAATTCATCATTCTCGTCTTTTACCAAAAATATTAACTATCGACGATAAAATTTATAATAATGAATTGCTCGCTTAAACTTCAATATTACGCATCATTTTAAACAAAAATTAATGAGGACTGCGAAGCCTTTTCAACGTCATGCAAATATGATTTGTCTGACGGAACAAGACATTTTTATCAAAGCAACGTCGGGAAATCACACATTAGATGTCTTTATGATCAAATCGGAGTAATCAATCTTTTGTAATCAGTTGATTATTGTTTATTTCTTTAAAACATCGATAAACGTTTCACGTGGTAGAGATATGTTGCCGACCATTCTCATTCTCCTCTTGCCTTCGGCTTGTTTTGCCAATAGCTTCATTCTTCGTGTCACATCACCGCCATACTACAATCATAAAAAAAGGAAACATTTTTATTGTACCCACATACGAACGAAAAAATGTTCGGCTAGAGCAAAGGATTACCAATTTTCCTGTGACATCTTTTCTGAATGCTTTGAGTGTTTCTCTGGCCAATATTTTTCCCCCAACCTTGGCTTGAATAGCTACAACGAACTGTTGTCTCGGTATTATATCGAGTAGTTTAGTACACATACGTTTTCCTGTACTTCTGGCTTTGCTGCAATGAACTATCGTACTCAGTTCATTAACCGGTGTACCGTTTAAATGTATCTCAATTTTGACAATATCGGATTGCTCGTAACCGCGATCTTCGTAATCAAAACTCGCATATCCGGAGGTCAATGATTTCAGTGCGTCGTGAAAATCGACGATTATTTCGTTCAACGGTAACAAAAATTGCACCAATATACGTTGTTGGTCAATATTTTTTGTCGATTGTTCTATTCCTCGTCTCTCCATGCACAATGACATTACAGCTCCGAGATATTTATCTTTAATCAAATAATACCTATATCACTTTCAAGGTATTGAATGTTCGTAAAATTTGGGTTTATTTTGCGTTGCGTACATACCAGGAGTGATGATGGTACCGAGTATTATCGGCTCGTAGAATTCCTCGACTATTTGGGGAATGGGAAAGTGTGCAGGATTATTAAACGTTATTTCATTTCCGCCATATTTCGTGATATTTTTCTCTCCCAAAATTTTTGCCTTGTACGTAACTCCGGGGGCTGTTACGATAGCTTCGGCACCGTATTCCTGTTCGAGTCGTTGCGAGAACACCTCCATATGTAAAAGTCCCAGAAAACCTAAGCGCCAGCCCTGTCCAAGCGCAGGGCTATATCGTATCGGAAAATGTTCACCAATGATTTGCCCGAGTAATCAAATTTCGCATGAGCACCAATATATTATTCTTTCCTGTAATAACATTTCTCTCACCTCGACTCGATCGAGGAACTGACTGCGTTGTCGTTCAAGATCAATTTCTCAATGGCACTGCGTAAGGCTACATGTTGAGATTGATCCATTGGATAAATACCTGCAAAAACCATTGGCTTCGCAGGTGTGAATCCTATCAGGGGCTCGACTGGTTTGTTCTTCAAATGAAGAGTGTCTCCTATGTAGGCTTCCGCGGAAGTTCTCATATTGCACGTCACACATCCTACTTGACCGGCATGACTGATCAAAGTAAGATATGAGTAATACGTATCTAATGTACTAACGGTAAAGTCCGTGAAGTTTTTAAATAATTGTTCTTACAGCGACTTGACTGGTTCCATATGAGGTTTGAGCATATGAATATCTCTGACCTCGTATGATTTACCACTGTGTACGGATGTAATTTGATCTTTAACGGATACCGACCCCTGAGCCAGATAAATCAGAGCTACCGCACCTTTGTACTTGTCGTACCAGCTATCAAAGATCAATGCTTGTAGAGGGGTGTCTCTCGTTACTGGGGGTGGGGGAATTTTTTCTATAACAGCTGCCAGAATTTGATCCACTCCAGTGCCTAGTTTTGCTGATATCCTTAAGATTTCATTTTCCTCGAAATCAAATAGAGCATTCAATTGTTCGGCTACTCTGTCAGGATTAGCATTTTTCAAGTCTATCTTATTCATAACCGGAATTATGACAAGATCTTTGCCAAAGGCTAGGTAAAAATTTGCTACAGTCTGAGCCTGCACGCCCTCATTGGCGTCAATGAGAAGGACGACACCTTGACAAGCAGCCAGAGATCGGTGTACTTCAGTCGCAAAATCAACATGGCCTGGTGTATCAATGAGATTTAGAAGATACTCCGTGCCTTTGTAATTATATTCCAGCGAGGCAGTTTGAGCCTTTACTGTGATGCCACGCTCTTTTTCAACCTGTAGCTTGTCCAGCACTTGTGCTCCCGAGTTTACCTTTATAGCTCCTGTCATTTCTAACAATCTGTCCGCGAGAGTACTCTTGCCATGATCTACATGTGCGATTATACTGAAATTTCTTATATTTTCGATCGGTATGTTTGGGTCTTTCAAGTCTTGGCTGTCGGACGAGTAGTACCTGCCTAAAAGAATTCTGGGACATCTGCAATAACGACGAATTATCAGTTATGATGAAAAAATCATGCTTGAGGTAAAATTTGCGATAGCTGAATTTTACTTGTACATGCTGGAAGCCATATGTGTGCCATGTTTTCACAAAAATATCATTTTTAAGATTTGAATATCAATGGACTAAAAATGTTATCCAATGTCTTGTAAATAATTTAGGAGGAATGAAATGAAATGTGTATGTGCGAGTCGAAATGTATGTAATAAAGTTATAAAAATTACATTCTATGCCTAAGAGATCTAGTGCGTAAGCAGGTCGAAATGGTGTCTTTGTTTAGTTGATATGACTTTCATTTTTGACGTATCTGAGCCAATGTTTTTAAACCATTGGAATATCACGCAACAATAGTTTTATCATAGAATTTCAAAAGAAGGGTTGAGATTTGTATGCGCATCATGCGAAAAATGTACATTAACTCTCAGTCATAAGCTGGATTCGAGTATTTATGGACAACGTTTTTCATACATGAAACGACGTTCTTGAATATTTCATACGTAAATTGGTCAAGATGAACATAGAGGTTTGAAACACTGGAATTGTGAATATTCTGCGAATAATGGTAACGTTCGAACTAAAGCACACCCCACGCTACATAGTTGGAGAATAACCGAGAAAAAAGTGCCAACCAAAACCTATGTATCGCTTTTTTCTTATCTTGCCCATATATGAACAGTTTTAAGGAAATTAACTCTTTGCGCGAGCAAAGTGTTTCGAGAGCAAAGGATTAATATTGAGGGCAACATTTTCTTGTAGCAGGTCGCTTGTGAATGGACGAGATTGCAAGCTAGCAAGGGTCTAAACAATGTTTTTTTCTGCATTTTGATACTGTATAATACACGATCACATAATTTGATATAAAAGTTGAAAAACTATAAATAGGGCCAAGCGTAAAGCACAAATATTCAAGATTTCTAAACTGTTTAAATAATAAGAATCACGGATACCTTTCGGATTTATGTGTATGAATCCTGTTTAGAACGTATTTGCTGTGGCAGTACAGAAACTTGCAAAATTTATTCTGTAAAACCATGTTGAATTATTCGTATAAGATTCAATAATATGAAGTCATTGGTACGTCCGTGTTTATCTAATAAGAGACACACACTCGGGACTCGAAAGTACGATCAACTTGAATCGGGTTACGATTACACGTTCCTAACCTCTCGCAAGTCTAACCCCAACCCTAGCCGCGAAAGATTTTGAAGATCAGCTGTTTGGCGAACTAGCGGCTGCTAGCGGGTCAGATTGAAAAAAAGAAATGGCGATGGCTAGTCGTTCTGGAGCTTTTCGATTATTTAATTATACCCAATGTGCTCGATCCAGTTTACGTTCGATGTGCATAAGCGACCGCGAAACACAATGTACTATCCAAAATTTATGGATGATTCGATGGAATGATTACTCGAGTAATGTGAAATTCGACAAAAACAAGTTAAATATGAACTCAACGGTTAACCCCAAAAAGACGAAGAAAGTGTTTATACCAAGAGTAACACTGTTGTCGGAGAACGACGATATGTCGATCGTGACACTGGAGATGGCAGAAAAAATAGCAAATGGACGAAAATTGAAACTCGTCAAAGTGCTCGATCTCGATACGAGAACCGAAAGACCGATTTATAAACTTATGACAAGCAAGGAATACATTCAAGAAGGATTAGAGGTGAAAAAGAAGAAAAAGCTCGATAAACAAACATCTATAAAAGCCGAAAAGCATTTGTCCTTAGCCACTAAGATAAGCCCGCACGATTTGGAAATTAAAGTGAACAGCATACTTAAGTTTTTGAATAAGAAGCACGAAGTCAGAATTTTAATATCGTTCCAGGATAACCGAGAGACGGCTGTAAGTTGTAGAAGATATTGATTCCTGGAAAAAAAATCTCCAAATCTCGTCTTAATTATTATATTTCAATTGCAGGAAGCGATATCGAATACTATAGAACAAGCAGTGAAGGCTTTAGAGCCAACAATACAAAAAACAGTCGCGGGTAATAGAGTGAAGATTTATCTCCGTCCAAATCTTAAAACTGTGATTTCGGAGGATTCCAACGACGAAATAAAACCTAGTAATGACAAATCTCCTGAGAATTTTGAAGAATCGAAATAGACTGTCACAGTCTTTCACATATTTGGGCTTTCGATGACTTACAAATGTAAGTACTCTTCTGTAAATGATTTTTTGTATTTAGTACTTTAACCCGTTCCTTGTTACATTATAGCAACAATCGAGTATAATTTTAAATGTTTAATCAATGGCCATAATGTAGCAATGGTTACAGTTCCCTCGCTATGGAAGAATATTACAAGTTAAACAATAAGTTTAATAAGTTTGACCGTCAAAAGAAAATATCGCAACGTCAAAATGAGTGCCACCTTTTACGATCGAATGAACTTTTTTTTCATGTAGATATATAATACCGGATCCTTTTGGAAGATAGCCAAACTTTTTCTTCAGACCAAAAGTTATACGTCGCATCTCCGGATTACACCAGCCACGCTATGTAAGAATATTACAAATTAAGCAATAGGTATATATATATTTCTTGATCAAAACGATTGTATATTGTCCGACATGTACATAGTATTATTCTTATACCGCTATACAGATATGTCGATCGTTAATCAAATCGAAATAAAATGCGACGTCTTCTATATATCATTTAAAAAAAAGAATTAAAATCGAGCGTGGGTACATTGAGTTATTCGCTGTTTGATCACCAAAAGAAAGTATTGTGACGTTAAAATGAGTGCCACTTTTTACGATCGACTGAACTTTGTTCTCATGTAGGTATATAATACTGGATCCTTTTGGAAGAAGGCCAAACTTTTTCTAAAGATAAAAAGTAATACGTCGCGTCTCCGGATTACACCGGCCGCTATTGTTACAAGGGCCCTTTGGAATCATTGACAAATTGTCCTTCCACGAGATCATCGATGATTCATCTACTTATTTTCTGTTTGTGTGCGTGAATGTGATATCCGGTAATAGATTCTTCTAAGAAACGATGTTTTTTCTTTTCTTATATAATATATATATATATATTAAAAGTCTATTGATTTCACAGGCACGAAAACGTCGAACATCTTCGAAATTCTATTAATTTACTACAGGTTTTGCCGTGACGTTCGTACGGTTGAAGATTACTTTTTCTCGTACGATGCTGGAAGGAATCGCCGCACGATGCGTTGCACGCGGACCACGATGACCATTGTGACAATTCGCAATCATCTGAAACTTTTATCGATTATGTTTTGTCTATGGACGATGATTCTAAAAGGGATTTTTCTTTATTTCATATTCACTCTTAATTATATACTCACTCTCGTTGTGATGCAACACGGACTTTCGGTCGCGATAACGTCTGCGTCGTTTCTCACTTCTGCCAGCTAAACAAAACATCTCGAATTATCATCATTTTCATCCTATTTATTGTTTTTCTTTTTTTATATCCAAGAGTCGTTCAATTTTTTACTCACAGCATTCCGAAGTTTTCCGACATCTTTTCTTGCGCAACAATTTCGTTGGACACCTCATTCCACCGTTACGGGCTGGTACCTGTCGATTAATTCGTCGTATCGATCAATCTTAACATGGAATACTTTATAAGAGATCTTCTTCGTCATTATAATTTACCAAAATTTTTCGCGTTTTGAATGTGTAACCACGGCAATCCTGGCAACGCGTCCAATCGCTCCAATCCGTGTATCTACAATCGATCTTCTCGCCGTCGTCGTATGTACGACTGGTCGGTGAAACTTGACTACCCGATTCTATACCGTTGAAGAGCGTTTTCTCCTCGGCCCCTGGAAAAGTTCACATCGTTCGATCGGGGTCAGAATGTACGAAATGTAACTATCCTACTTTATGATATAAAAAATGCAAATGAGAAATGAACAGATAGCGTACGAGCCACGAGCAAAGAACGTCTGGGATAACAAATTTGATAATTTGAACAACGTCGGTACAATTCTCCGTTGAAAATAAAATGCGATCAAGCTAATTCGGAAAGTTTGACGTTATTGATCGAACGAATAAAAAAGTAAATTTAATATATTGAGAAATATATCCCGGACGTTCTCTGATCGTATTGACACAGCATGGACAAGTGTCACCACATTTTTCTCGCTTTGTCTTGGCTCCTCGCTGATCTTGAACGGGTATGTGATAGCTCAGAACACTGCTGATGGAGACTTTGAAATTTTTCATCGGACTTCTTCCTTCTTCTTGTCGCGAAATTCGTTTAGCAAGCGTGTGAGAAATTTTTATCAAATTTTGTTAGTAAAGCTTACAGGAGTTGCACGTTATTGATTAGAGTTTCACGCAGATGATAGAAGGATACGATTCGAACTCACTTTCGTAGTAGATGCAAACTTTGTTGCACTCTTCGATGGTCTCAAAGTTGTTTCTGTTTCCAGAGCATCCCGAGTAGCTGAAGACGTGACATTGGCCATCCGTCCGATTGAAGTATACCCTCTGGTAATTACCAATACAATCACCCGTGGCTCTAGGCTCGTTGCATATGTCTATGAAATATTATTTACGCGTAAGTATTGATTATATTAATTACGAGCAATTTTAGGAAAAGCGTCGATACTTTGTTTTTGGGATTTTTTTCCGAGGAAAAGTAATTTAACTCGTGCACCTGAGAATTAACATATGCAATGTCGAGCTCGTGGCTGAGTATTTAAATGAAAGGCATCGTTAGAAGAAACCTGCTGCAAAGTTTTGCCCTTCAATTATTTTAATTATTTTAATAACACACTTCGTGTAAGAAGGACGCGCGCGTAAATACAATGTTATAGTAATCGTACTTCCGGGACGTCAATCAAATACGCTTGTGATAAAATTTTCTGGGTTTTACTTTATCGAGAACAAATAAACAAAAGAAAGAAACCGTAATGCTTGAAAAATCCACAAATTCATAAAATCTTGATGAGAAAAATGTGCATTGAAATATTTCTGCCATATAATTTTATTTGAAGACGAAAAGAACTCACCCCTAGCTAGTTCTTTGCTAATGTCGCAGTCGGTTATCGGTGCTGTGCAATTGCTCGTCTGCGTTTTGCATTCTTCCGGTCCGTAAGAATCACTGATCGGCCGCCTCGATCTCATCGACGTCCCTGGGCCGCAGGTCGCGGTGCAAGGTGTCCAGTAGGTCCATGGCTGGTATTTTTCAGCGGGACAGTTCTGAGAGCCCGAAAGAGGATTTATTTTACAAACACATTCTAGAATATAAAAAACAAAGACGTTCGATTTATTCGATCTATAAACTGTATTTGATTTTATCGATGACGAATTTCGATTCTTAGATCGATATCCATCCTCTCCCATTAAACGAAGTTGCTGAGAGTCTAAAAGAGGATTTATTTTAAAAAACATTCTAGAATATAAAAATCCTTGTAACAAAGACGTTCGATTTATTCGATCTATAAACTGTATTTGATTTTATCGATGACGAATTTCGATTCTTAGATCGATATCCATCGTCTCCCATTAAACGAAGTTTCTGAGAGTCTGAAAGAGGATTTATTTTACAAAAACATTCTAGAATATAAAAATCCTTGTAACAAAGACGTTCGATTTATTCGATCTATAAATTGTATTTGTTTTTATCGATGACGAATTTCGATTCTTACATCGATATCCATCGTCTCCCATTAAACGAAGTTTCTCGTACGAAGTACGATAATTCAATCACACAAAACTGTTCTACTTGGGCATGATTCGCCTCAACGATACTTGACCCATTGAGGAAAACGGACGATAAATGTGTCGGCTCTGATGGATGGTTACGACGAGAAATTGTAACTTTCGCCGATTTTGTAACTTTCGCCTCAACGATACTTGACCCATTGAGGAAAACGGACGATAAATGTGTCGGCTCTGATGGATGGTTACGACGAGAAATGGTGCAGGCATATGTGGGCTGTCGAATTTGAATGCGATAAGAGAAGAACAAAACAAAAATGTGAATGTTACGAGAATTCGTTAGTCGTGGCATATGTGAAAATGTCACGCGCGTTAAATACCCTGTTTTTTTCTCATGATAACAAAAAGTAAATGTTTTCTTTTTGTCGTTTTGATTCGATTTTAATCACTGTTTCGATCTAGAACTCTTGAGTTCCGTACCTGCAGCCATTCCTCCGTTACCTCCGGGTCCGGAAGACCCCATGGTACTTTGACATCTTGCTGGTCCGAACTCACGTTATCCTCGGTCTCATCATCCTCGCCATTGCCATTTTCCTCAGAACCCTCATCATCGTCCGCCTCCTCCTTTCCGTTATTTACATATTTTTAATACGATTCTTTAATTCATTATAACTACCGTCGATCTCAAAACTGTTTCCATCTCGAATTCGAAGACTCAACGAAGATCACATAAAACTGGAGTTAATTGATCGAGTCGTTAATTAAGACAAAAGCATCCCAATTATTTTAGCTCCAACTATTTTTTCGTTCTTAAGAAAAATCATTATTTCGATTCATAGATTCATATTACTTCATAGATGGAAATTAATAATTAAAAAAAGTAATAGATAAAAACACGCACATATATTGTTAAATACAGATTGATAGAATTAAAAAAATTAGATCCATACGTATCGTTACACGGACCAGATTATCTGGTTACCTTGTCGAATTCGGAATCAGGACAAGGCTCCACTTGGCAGGGGACGGTATGTTGAAGTTCCGGTCCTCGTGGCACACCGCGGCAATGTTTCCGGTGTTTCTTGTGCATGAAATTGCGCGAACGCGTTTTGTAACTTTCGCCGCACGTTGAACTGCACGTGGTCCATTCGCTCCATTCGGTAAGCTCGCACTCGGGTCTATCCAATTCGGTTCCGTGGTCACCACCCTCGATGCTTAAGACCGATAATAAAATAAGTAGGTCAAGCGAAATGAAAAAAAAATTATAACGATACCAAAAAAAAAATATATATATAAATATTTCACGATCGTTGTAACAAATGTCTCGCTTTATATAGAATATTATCACCGACCAGTGTGGATCATTTCCTCGGCAGGATCGACGATCCGTCAACGTGACGGTACAATTGTTGGCGATAGCTGCTGTTGGATCGCGATAATTTCGTTGTCTCAATTGTTTACCACCGCACGTAGTCGGACAAGGTCCCCAACTTCCCCATTGGGTTGTTTTGCACGCTTCTGCCAATTTATAATTCGTTAATTAATACATAAATCGAACCTTTTCTCGATAATATCTAAAGACAACACGAATAACATACAGAGTTTCAACAAATTCAAACGACTCGCTAAGCATTCTACTGGAAAAAGCATCTAAAACGATTACCTGCATCGTAACGCCTCGTTTACGTTCGAGGATTTCTCAACGCATGAATTGTAATAATTTTTAATTAAAACAAAAATATATATTTATCAATTAATGAGTCAACGTAGATCGCCATTAAATTTCGGAAATAAGAAAATAAGTTTGATTTCTACGTACCAACATGTTGGAATTTTCGCATTGTACGAGATAAAACTTATTTTCTTATCAATATAATTCAAACCGATATTTATTTTTCCGATATTTCGCGCGCCTGATAATAATAATAATAATAATAATAATAATAATAATAATGCAACTTAAAAAGACAAAGCAATACTTGCTATTCTTATGACGTTTCGGAGGCTTTTCACCACCTGCATTGCCGTTCGCTACGACGGGATGGTCGCAAGCTTTCTCATAAAGTCGCTGTCTGTTCAAGTGAAGTTTCGCCATTGGCTTCATGTCAACGCCGGATAGATCGTAGAACGGCGATTTCGTGTCGTTCGGAAAACTAGTCGTTATTCGCATTATCGGCTCGGGTGGATCGGTAGGTGAATCCGGTGACTGTCGACAGAATTTTGCGTTGGATCGCGAGTACGTAGATATATATAACGGCAAACTGGGCTACTTTAACATTGAGGGTAACTTTGACAGTTTTTGGGACTACTTTGACAGATCGCCAAAGTTACGGGTTAAATAGGCTCATAGCGGTGAAAAGGTCGACTATTTACGTAAATTGCAATATACAGAGATTATAATGGCGATATTCGTGTTGCGCGGAAAATTTCCGATTCTGTAATCTCCAATTGAAGCCTTTTTGGAGGAAATAAATTTTCACCCTCGGCAGGTGGCGACAGTCGACGTTCGTTATTTACTTTCGAGACTTTGGGAGTTCGGGGGAGATTTTGGTTTTCGACCAAAAAGACTTTCGACGGAGTTCGTAACCCTCCTAGAAAGTTTTTGGCAGAAAATTTCCGATTTCGTAGAATTGGAAATTTCCCGAGCAACACGAATATCGCCATTGTAATCATGATATATTGCAATTTATGTAAATATTCAGTTTTTCGATCTTAACGATAATATATAAGATTGCTTAAGTGCCTATAATAGCACCCTACGTACTTGATATTTGTATGTAAAATTTTTCCTAAAGATGACAATTTGACAGTAAAAAATCGCTGTTTTTCATTTAATTTTATGTAAAATACATAAAATATTAAATTTGTTATCAAAATTATGTCAAAAGTAAGCATTACGTTTTGGATCTTCGATATTAATTGCATTCTAATGCCTTCTCAAAGAAGCCTCATACCGAGGTTACTTTGTCACTTATTAAAAAATATATAAAAAAAATAGAACACATTGTTCTATTAGAGCAAAAAAAGTTGGAATTTAGCATGATAAGAAAACGTTAAGTATAAATAACTACCAAAACCTGTTCAAAGTAGCCCCGTTTGACGGTAAGAATTTTTTTATATGTACCCGAATGATGGATACTCGTATAGAATGAACAAAAAAAATGAAACGAGCCGCTCGGACGACTCAGCGAATTTTCCTCCGAAACGTTTTCCGCCACGTTTCGTCCATCGCAAAAAAGGAGATAAAAATCGAATACGAATAAGAACGGAGCACATGCTATATCGAGTCTAGACGTTACCAAGACATCCGTGGAATCTCGAACGAGTCGAAGGATATGGCGGGTTCCGAGTGACATTCGCGAAATTTGCTCTCCACGTGCCACGAATAAAAAATATCCCGTCGATAAAAAACTATATATGTAGTATGCTAACCGTGTAAGTGACACCGTCGTCGGTACCCGCATCGAACGGGTACAAATTGAGCTCTTTGTGCTCGATCCACGAGCAATTCGAGAGACACAGCTCGAGTCCGGAAACTCCGACGATCCAATCGGGCGACGGTACTACGGGATTAATTTTCAACGGTGTCGATTATTCCCGATAATTAAAAATAAGCTAAACGTAAATGGGAGAAGAAATTGTATCCTTTTGTCTCTCGTATTTCTTACCGATCATGGACACTAGGGACATCAAGTGGTGTTTTCTGTCAACTCGAAATACAGCGAAAGTTCGACCGGTGACGTTTGGATACGTTATTCCTCTTGCTTTTATTATCGTCCGAATATTTTCGCTCTATAAAACATTCACGAAGATCATCGGTATATTATTTTTATATTGGACCGATAAAATAGCTTGGATTCTCTCCAGATTTTGGTCACGACGAATTGAGAGTTTTCTATTTTATATGCAATTACGCAGGGATATGATTTGTTATACATACCTGATCCTTTAATTCCGACTCCAACTTTCTCGTTGAGCCAAATTCAGCTACTTGTTGCAATCCTTCGCTCGCGACTTCGTCGTAACGCCAGAATCTATAATCCACCGTGTGCGAAGCTCCAATTACGTCCGAGAAACGTATCAACCATCCCTTGCTAGGAAACTCCTGGAATCGTCGACGATAGCGTATATGTACGTAGGGTGTATACGAGTATACAGAAAAGTAAAAGCAAAACCACCCTCTCTGTATCATACCGTGAAAAACTACACGCGAAATCTCCGATTTTTTTTGAATTATTTGATGTTTAAGAAGAATTTTTGTTTTTAGTATTTTTAGAACGGTAAACAATCGGAATTGATGGATGAATACAGCGAATAAGGCCTGATACAACCATCGAAAAGATCGTGAAATAAATTGGGAATGGTCGGTTTCGTCAAGTCGATATAAAAAGGATCGCTGCATTAATGGTCAAAGGGTTGTAGAAAATTCACTGGAGGGAATATTCACGGTTGGATAATGGAAGGAGTGTTTGGAAAAGTCGCCTGTAAATACCTTGGGATGAGTATTTCGCGACCAGAGACCCTCGAAAGTGACCTCGTACTTGGCTTCATCGCATGCACAGCATTCCGGTAATACGGGGCCCGGCTCATCCTCTATAGCCTTTGGATCCTGGCAAATCTTTTTCACCAAACCACCCTCGTCCGCGTACCAGGTTGCTGCATTTTCCACCACTATGGCTCTGTATCGAAATACCGAGATGCATACTTGTTAATTCTAGGTAAATTACGACTAAACCTTTGTGTAATATTCCACCTCCGAGCAATACAAAAACGCATATTGCCGTTAAATTTATATAAAATAATCATGCAAAAATGATATAGACTCGCTAAAAAATTTTACTGTATTGTTAAATTTATTATCGATGTCGATTTTCACGAAATTGAATGAAATTTGGTCACTGGCATTGATCGTAGGCTAATGTAAAAATATCAATTCTACCAAAAAGTTTATTATTGTTTAAATGTGTAAATAATTTATAAAAATCTTATTCTTTAAATTCGTCGTCGATTAAATAGTCCCATCACCTGATTACTACACAACCGCTACCTTCGGGCGGACCGGTCCAAATTGCCGAAACAGCCTCCTTCGGTATCTTGCTGCTATCGGCCACTGCACTCGGGCACTTGTCCGTAAATTGAGTCAGCAGCTCGTCGGCGAGATCGAAATTTCCGGCGGTCAGGGAGTCGTTTTGATTTTCCGCCGTCAGCAAAAATCTCGTAAATTTCGGTGGGCCTTCGTCGGCCGATTTGTCACCCTCGATCGTTACTGCAACCAATTTATTTTTATATTTTCCATGTGAACAATTTATTCTTGTAAAAATATCATATATATATATATATATATTACTCATTCCACGAGAAATCGTCCACTATTGAACCCGACTATTTTTTATTTTGTTGAAAATTTTATGTTATACTACCCCACTATAAACACTTTTATGAAATTTTCAAATTTGCTTATCCAACCGAAAAAAGTTATGAATTTTGAAAAAAAGACGACTTGTTTTCTACCATTTTCAAACGCTCATAATTTTTGCAAAAATTGGTTTATCGAGACGTTTTTTTTTATTTTTCGTTTTTAAACGCGTTTTTCAGAAAAAATAATACAAGATAATATTCAAGTTATATTCTATGAAATTTGTCATTTTGTTTAGAGAAAAAACGCAATTTGTCAACAACTCCGTTTTTGATTTTTAATTTTCTATTTTTTCTTTTAAACTTTGATTTATTCTGAATTTAATGCCGCAAGTACGGTAAAATTTTAGTCGATAAAACAAATTTAATAATAAATCAAAGTTAAGAAAAATAGAACATAAAAAATTCAGAAATAAGGTTTTTCGAAAAACTGATATTTTTCTCAGAAAAACTGAAGCTATTTTTTTAAATCGAAAACAAAAATTGAAAACAAAATCTGCTCACTCTGAATCTTGCGGCATCAAACTCAATAAATAAAAGTTTAAAGAAATAAAAAATCAAAAATGGAGTTTTTGAGAAATTGAGGCTATTCTCTAAAAAATGAAAAATTTCCTAGAATATGACTTGAATATTTTATTTATATATTTTTTAAAAAACCCCGTTTAAAAAAGAAATATTTGAAAAAAATGTCTCGATTCACCAATTTTTTTAACAATTCACAAAAATGTTTTTAGTGAGGTAGTATAACATATAGAATTTTCAACACAATACAAAATGGTCGGGTTCAAAAGTGGTCGATTTCCCATGGAATGGGGCATACATAATAAAATTGTGTTCTGAGTTCTGTCACTTCTCATTAGAAAAAATAGACATCGTAATAAACTGCATAAGTAAAGGCGCGTTATATCGCACGAAAAGTATTATGGACATATATTAAGTTCACCCTTCTTCAGTTGAGATTATCGTCAGGGTCTTCAGTCGAGACGAGCACCGAGACCCCGTCAACGATGCTACACTGGCTTATCGAAGGAAAGCTTACGAGCATCAGCCCTCGTATCAAGAAGCGCATTTAGCCGTACACGGACGAGTAAAAGCAAACTTGCGAAGTTTCGAACGAACGACAGCCATCGAAAGAAGTGAATTTATTTAATAAAAGGTTAAATTGTTCAATTCGATAATTCGTTAATTAATTGAAAAATTTCCAGATAAAATAACATTTATATTTAAATTATTTCTTAACCTACGAAGACCTTGTCGATCGATATTGTCCCATGGAACAAGAAAATCACGGTCACGTTTACGATTTTTAAGAGTTTGCCGGCGTCAAAAGGCAAAAATTATGATCGCAGTTATTCTTTTTCTCGCACGTAGCAACTCATTTGTCAAAAGTCGAAGAAAACATGACTTATTAAGTGTCGAAGAAATAAATATGATTTTCGCGTTGTACGAGAAGTTTCCGATGAAAATGTACTCTTCGAAAGTGTTTATTGTGAAAAAAATGTCTCCTTCCCGAGGCCCTCCTTCGCGGAACTTCGACCTTTCGGGTAGAAAATTTGCGACTCTCAACTCTTCGCCACGCTCACAAAAATTGCGATAGCCAGTTCAGCCATTTTTTTAGATCTCGGCGAGCGTTTCAAAAAGTTTGTTAACCAATTTTCCGTCACATCGACGAGAACGGACTCGCAGAAACCCCTTAAAGCATTGATCTTTCGAGTTTTTGCAGAAATCTACAGATTCCGACGAATTTGAAGTGTAATTCGGATGAATTTTGATATTTTGAAAAGGAATTTAATTTCTATCGCGTTAATGGACAAATTTACATTTGCGATTACGATAATCACGCTCAATGATTAAAAGAATGTTACCAGGGATTATGAAACCTCGTACTCCGTTTCGCCAAATACTTTCGGTCTCTTGTCGAATTGTACCAGCGTTAATAATTATCAGAAATGTATAATATGGAGGGCAGTCGCGCATTCCCCTATCGAAAAAAATCGATGGCAATTTCCGAGAATCCGAATGAATTTATCGACAGGAAATCCACGAATGGGATGTAACGGGGACTTCCGAGAGTATTTAGCACGGAGCTATCTCGAACGCGCGCTTTACATCGATGAGAAGGAATACGACTATTCAGCCGTATGATTCGATTTGAATCGCGAGAGTCGGCGAGCCGAGTATTTGGACTCCAATTGAACGAGCACTTCTGCCGGCGACTCTCACCCAGCTGTTTCGCACCATCCGCGAGCAGCTCGTTCTTCTTCCATCCATCATTCTACATTTTCCTGTCTACGTGTAACAACACTTATTTCCCATAATATCTAATTTACCTACACATACATCAAATGGGAATATTTTTTTGCCGATATTTTTCAGCCCTTACAACTTGGAACCCAGAATGGTCCAATAGGTATTGTCGATCCATCATAAATTAAAGAAATATCATGAAAAGTTAATTAAAAGTTTATTACCGTTTATTACTTTATGAAACGACTGTAGGGGTCGAGAAGAAAATATGAAGATTTAGGGAGTGGAGCTTCAGTCGGATCTGGAACTTGACTTTTTAACGAGGGTGGACGCTAAGGACGCGAAGCTTTCGTGCCACGATAACGCGAAAGGATATAATTATACGTGTATAATGGTTTAAGAAAACGATTAGCAGTTCTCGAATGGGACGCGATAAAATTATACGTGCTTGAGAGATTATCCCTCTTTATAAGAAGCGCCGTAGGATCGAGAGTTATGCCATACACCTCGCGAGGTCTTATCGTCGAGGAAGCAATTATTTCGGTAAGATCTTCGCGACGACGAGACTCTCTCCCGGTAACGAGAGAAATCCCTTCGGGGAGAACGTAGCGAGCTTTTCCGCCTCTCCTGAATTCTATATAACTCCATTGTATAAAGTATACGTATATAATCCGTATATACAGATTTCTCGGCATTTCTCAAAACCATATATTTGAATGCAAGTCTCTCCGTCACATTCTATATAGCATATTGAAACGTATTTTCTATACACGTCTCGGTCGCTGAATAAAAATACAAACTGTCTCGTTACCGTCGTCAAAATTTTACATCGCTCGAAAGATTCTCACAGCATTTTAAAAATGAAAATATGTTAATTAAGCGAATTAACTTTCTCTTAATTTCTTCTCTCGAAGGTAGATAAATGGATCGAGGGAATTCGATACGACGAATTGTTGTCAATTAATAATTATTCATTCACTGGTTAGTTGCTAAAAGTGTTGGAAAAAGTTGTAACGCGGTGTTTCTTCGATCGACTACCCTTTGTTGTATTTTCAACCTTAAACTTTCAAATTGACTCCTAATAGTGACTTAATTTGACATTTTTGAGTCGGACAATCCAGGAAGATTTTTCACGTACAATAATGGAGCTATTTGACTCAAGTTGTACAATCGACCCCACGATGAGAAGTTAAGTGCTGGCACAGCATGAACTTCTGTCTGGCCGCAGTTTTCTACTCACTGGTACACGTCTCTCGGGCGAGCTTGTGAACTCATCTCCGACTTCCTCCTGCCAGGTCGTCGCATGCTTTTTCCATCATTTCCTTTTTGGTTCGCTGCACTCAAGTAAAGTGCATCGCGCGGAACGCTGCCTCCATTTCACTCGGTATAGCCTTTGAATGGGACTCAACGATATCCACACCTCTCTCGCTCTCGCTCGCATTTTCTTACCCTCCGAGATGGCGCGACATTGTTACGAAAAAAATTAATTTTATATTCCCTCTAATATCGTTTTTATTAATACTTTTTTTTGTTGAAACGATGGGCCGCCCAGCTCAACAATCTAACAATCTGCCTTCGTTATTTACGAAATTGATTTTTTTATACAAAACCTTCTAAACTGGGAAGATTAAATTGAATACTAGACTGCCAACGAAGCATTTCATTAAATAAATACTGTAGCGATTAAACTCTAACGAACAGCTGTAATATTATTGGCCCGTAATTTAATAATTTACTTAAACACGATCGAAATAGAATTTAAAATTATCTCAACTTATCAATTATTCTCTTAAATTTTTTTTCTATCCTGTAAAAGTACTTTTATTTCTATCACGTAGAATAATTCAACAAGCGACACTACGCGTTTCCATACAATCTTCATTAATAAATATTATTTTCCACGTCACACTTTTGAGATTTAGTTCCGTGAGCAAACCTCGACAGGGTCGCGCGTCTCGTCCAGCTGTTCGACGGAATATAATAAGGCTTCTTCTTGGATAGTATATCACGCGGGTCTTCGCAGTTCCCGGAGCCTGACATCGACCTTGTCGACGCGTATGCGTCATCGAAATGAGGGAACGAAAAAAAGAATAAAAAATCGTATAAGCTATGTTCGTACGAGACCATTTTTTTTTTATTCGATGCTGTAAACGAGAGATTTTCGTCATGGTCCGGGGTCCACCGTAGTTGCGACGAGGGTTTCTCACATGACCAGTCGCGACAACTTGCCGCGGTGGCAATCAACTCGGCGCTTTTAATTCGCGGTGCATATCCCTCGGTGGCTCGACTCCGGGCGAGCGTGCATTCGAATGTACACAGATATAGAAATGGGAAATGTGAGCAATGCGGAGCGCGAGTATTCCGACGAGCCCAGAATTTTTAGCATTTACGTACATCCGTACAATTCGCTTTACAGACTGCATCCGATGCCGTGACATAAAACTTGCTCGCACAAACAAAAAAAAAAAATAAAACCGATAAAAGTGAAATGTTTCGAATTTTTTTTTTATAGTAACGAGAGACGACAATTTTGTTTCTTTATTTGTTCAACCGCGTATCGGAGATTTATTCATAAAAGCGTTAAATTAAAAATCGCTGAATTTCAATTTCCGTAATGTTTTCGGTATGGGATGGTAGAGTTTTTTATTTGAGTTATTTGTCATATTTGTAGTGTTTTATTTAAATAGGATCGAAATTTACAATTTGAAAATTTTGACAATATTACGCCCGTAACTACTTTCAGTTCGATGGTTAAGATTATACGAAAATTATATCGATCGCAGTCGAGCAATAAAATAAATAAACATTTCGTAAAATTCGGAAATTTCACCAAATTTCAACACGGCGATGGTTTCTCTTCAATCTCAATACTAAATAAGCTTGTTTTCCGTTTATCCATTCTGTGCAAACAGTTTGATCCAAATAGCCGTGAGTTTACGAAAATACAAAAGAGCGTACATAAGGGTTTTTTCTCTCTAAATGTAATTTAGAACATCTGAGAGATTGTGGCAGTAACAACTCGACGATAATTTTTTTTTTCATGAAAACGAAGATTCCTCCATGGTAAATTAGGTTGTAGAATTCATATAAATCTCGTATCGATAATCAATCAAATTAACATGCTGTTATCGATGATAGTAAGTAGGTAATCATTTTCAGACGCGATTAATAAATATATTTAATACATCGAAATACGTTACAATATATTTGAATATATTTTAGTGCTTTATGTGCCTCGGCCTCTGTTCCACATGTCGCACAGAAGCTTATAGCTTCGGTCCGCGTATTGCGTCAGGGCATATATATATATATATGATATATGAGCGAGTATCTAACTGTACAAACCGAGAGCCGACACGGACCCCTAGAAGCTCCTCTACGTACGTTCCCATAACCCTGAATTAAAACGGATTAGTCATGAAAACGTATTTAACCGCAGCCTTCGCGAGTATATCGTGTTCCGGACGAGAGCTCGGCCTATGGCCGTTAGACGCTCTCGCAAAACGAATTAATTGAACCAATATGATGAGTACACACCACAAAATTTCTTCAATCTATCTTATTCATTTTACTCGTATGTAATTAAATTTGTTCGTATTTTTTCAAATTAATGTAGAATTCCAGCAAACTTTATACTTCTAACGAACGAAATAAAATAATAGAGCTTTCTTATATTTTCCGTTTGCTTTCTTTTTTCTTACGTGTTTATTATTGTCTTATTTTTTAGAGTACGATATATTAGGTTGCACGAGAATTCGTTAGAAAAGAGTCTGCAGTGGATCGAGCGATCCAAGATGTTGGATTAAATTGGATCGAACAAAATGTAATGAGAATAAGTTTAATCCGGCAGGAATCGGTAAACGAAAGAAACTTTTCTAAAAGCTTCCAAAACTTTTCTTAGGCAAGATTTTTCATTCATTATAAAGTAAATTTATCATTAAAAAAAAACATTTTCCATCGTGATAATTTTCTTTTTAATAATTATTTCGCAAGTCTCGAGGTAAAAAATGCATTAGACGGCACCGGTGAAAAAAGAGGTTCGAAAACGAAGGAAAGAATAATCTGGCTCTCGGATCACCGATAAGTCCGCCGGCTCGAATCGAATAATTGGATTTACTTAGTGATCCGATTGACGGATAATTAGACGGGCACGAGAGAAAATGCTGTCGAGGAGTTAAAAAAAAGAGTTTAACAGTCCAGATGGCTCGTCAGGAGAAAAAATCTGTCTGTCTAATACCCGACGCGTATAAAAAATCGACGTTATTAATAGATTCTTATAACATCCTGCCCGCGAACCATGAGCTCTGCTTTTTAAAGATGAGCCGACGATGAATTTCACGCCTTAACGAGATTAACATTGATGGCCCAGAAAGGCAAAAATCCTTTTCGGCGAACACCCATGTTTTCACTGGGAAACGAGGATTCCCGCGTACAACGAACTACAGAGATTTCACAATGTTCTAATTAACTCCGGCACATGGAATCCTTTCGGTCTAGGTATGTTAAGTACGGAAAAATCGCGTAAAAATGGGTAATTATTGAAGAAATCTAGAATTTGCCTAATTCAAACATCGAATTATGAACAAGCTGAAAATTCTGTAGATAATAAGCATTTCGTTTACAAAATAACTATAATAATTAATTGCACGATTAGTCTTCTAATGATTTACCAAGAAATTATGAATTTTTAAAATGATTTAACGAATAATTGTTAACATTTTGTATAACATACCGAGCAATTATTAATATTTTTACCAATTATTACACGACCAATTACAAAAAGAAAGCTGTCAGTCGACGAGAGCTTTAGTAACACAGAGATAAAGTAAACTATAAACGCAATCAAGCGAGTATAGATATCGTAAAAAAAAAATCTGACGAGGTTCGAGAATGTTTACTTCCGCAGTTGCGCATCCCTTCATGATAACCGAAATGAAGGGTAAAGCAAACAGCAATCGTGAAAGCGCTATCGGGTCCGCGGATTTATATCGAACGAATCTCCATGGTTCGATTTACAGTGTCACGTGTGTATTGGCTAGCGAATGATTCTACGTTGTAAACGTACTCTGAATTTATAAAAAAAAAAAAAAAAAAAAAAAAAAAAAAAAAAACAGAAAAAAGAACAAAAAGAGGAAAATACGTCGACTCACGATGAAATTCGTAGAATTGATACGGGGCCAATTGCCGGCATACCGACACTTGAGATAGACAGACAGGAGAACTTTAATTATCGAGTCGTATTGATTCAAGCGAAGAGAAACCTTGCAGCGAAGATTGGATAAAAATAGACAAAATAGAGTGTGAAAGGGAATAAGAAAGGTTGAGATTCGAGAGAGAGAAAGAGAGAGAGAAAGAGAGAGAGAGAGAGAGAGAGAGAGAGAGAGCGAGAGAAAGGGGGGATGGCCGTTGGGAGAAAGAGTAAAGGGAGTTTATTGGAATTCTATACCGTGCAAGGATTCTTGCGCGGTCCTGAGAGACGAGGAGATTGTCGGTTCGTCGAGGCGTGTTGGTTCACCCGAGACGAGGGTGTTTGAAACAAAATGCCCCATTTCCCTTGTTTGGCGAAGACCCAAAGGCGCGAAAACTCCTTCTCGTTCTTCCCTCTCTCTCTCTCGCTCTCCCTCGCATTCACTTCGTGATAACCCGAAGAATATATATATATATATATAGACGAATGAAGAAAAATTAACGGCTTCGTAGGTCCGACATAAACGAGTTACCAAGGTTAAAGCGTAAAAACTCGTCGCTGCGAAGAAACATAAAAAAAAGGCGAAGAAAAAACAAAAAATGTCCAATCAATTCCAGACTCGTGTTGTAACGACGCGATAAAAGAGTATCGTTAAACGTTAACGATGATTTATCGTCGTGGAAAATGTACGCCGACTCTTACTTTCAACCCCTTTCACGTTGCTGAGACTATAAATTCAAAGTTTATGCAACATCCTGTCGTCGAGCGAAATTAATGAACGTTTTATCACTTTAGCAAACGAACTTTTCATTGAGAAACCTCCGAAAATCTTCGATGCGTGTTGTTGGACGCGAAGTTGATCGAATTGTTCAAAGTTAAGTAGACAGTTTTGCGATATTCGTCGGTCTAAGAAACTTTTCTCGCCAGGATATTTGCACAATGACGATCGTAGTCTTTTTACGTCACTTTCGAGGTCTGCATTTGAAAGATGACGAACTTTGAAATTAAATGTTTTCTCTCGATTTTCTTATCGATGAATTTAACCGAGCTGCAAATTCATGAACGAAATTTGGAATTTCATTAATTTGCAAAATATCACCGGCAACAAAAGAAAGACTTGAAATTATTTGAGGGATAATTATAAGGGATTATTTTAGCCTCGCGTTGTAGCATATTTCCCTAATGATAGCGCGGGAGTTTAGTCCAGCAGTGTTCAAGCATAATCGGGCTTTTACGCAAAATATAGCAAATATAATCCTCCCGATATGTCGGATATGCGCTTACGCATATGCTGCCGAATATATTTACCACGAGAATCATAATCCCCTTTTGTTTCAAATTGGATCATATTCCCGTTATTCAATTATCTATAAAAAAATCCACAAACGCCAAATCAACAATTACAAGGGGTGAGAAAAAGAGACAAATTTTGAGAAAACTCGTATGACGCAATTTTCTAATCTGCTGCCCTTTTTTTTACATCCGACGTCGCAACGTAAACTTTATTAACTCCTGAGAAAAAATTCTACAATTCCTCTATCGTTCGATTAAAATAAAATACAACCAAATATAAAAACAAAACATTTGAATAATGTATTAGCCCTTTGTACGAAACTCGTAACTTAAAATTTACTCACCCAAGTATCGTGTATTTGGCATATATTGTTCGACGTTCTCGCTGCGATTCATAGTCACCACGGTAATGAAGAATCTTCCCTCGAGCGGCAACGCTGGCATTGTAATACCGTCGAGTTTGCGATTGCACTTCAACGAGACGACAATCGCCGTCAGACCAAGAAGAGCCAAGATGATACATTCTCTCGCGTGCAAGACCATCTGAAAATGACAAGGATAACAGGCTTGTTTAACTTGGATTCGATTAAAAGTTTATAGCCCGCAGCATGGCGAGCAGCATCAGTGACTTCTTATCCATTTAAACAAAGTTTCTGCCAATAGAAATAAAAAATAATTGCATTTTCAGGATTTTATATATTTTTCAAAGTTGCATTGGTAATATCAAATTATTGGCCGAATTTTCGTTTCATATAAAAATTTCCTAAATCGGCTATGTCGACGGATCTCGTTGATAAGATTTGTTTTAAATATATTAAATTTCATGCGTTATAGTCGTTTATTCAATTTAACGAATTGCCTGATTTTCAGCGCAGCGTGGCAAATAGCGAATTGATTAATCGTGCTTTTAATACGTACATGCAGTATTAAAAGCATACGTATAGAAGGCACGAGAAGGGTACGTTAACGAAGTGCCGATAGGAAAGTATTCTCGAATACGAGGAGTAACGGAGATGGGTCGTAAAATTCGTGAGAGAAATACGCCGTTACAACTCCATTATTATTATAGAGGGATGTATAGCCTGGGGGTTCGTAAAGCTCAGGTGCTACGCGACTTCTTTCATATGGATTCAAACAAACCGAACCGAAATACCCAGCACCCTTTTTTTACAAGGCAGTGATAATGGGAATAACAATATATTTGTATTTTATTCTTTATATGTACAGGCTGTCTCATAAGTCCCGCACCATCCCGTAATACCTGTTGGTAGCTGGTTGTGCCACGAATTCACTTGTCAACTCCGCACCATTAATTCGGGATAGTTTTTAACAGGAAAGACGATTGAGATTGTTCGATCAGAGGGCTGGAATCGCCCGCGTTCGAACGCGGTCAACGCGTATTCGAGGTTCAAGGGAACATCGATGCGGAACTTCTGAGCCACCCGGTATATATATATATATAGATCGATGGTTAAAAGGCTGTTTGACTCAAGCTCCATTTAGATAATTTTACAGCAGATCAATTTAGAGATTTATTTTTTGGAATTTTTGTTTTATACTTTGTCTACTCAGTTTAATTAATACACGTTACAAAAAAATTTGGTTCGAAAAAATAAAGCTTTACCTATATCACTTTCCTGTAAAATTATCAAAATGGCGCTTGAGTCAAATAGCCTTTTAATCATCGATATATTAATGTATATATGTGCATGACTCATTTGATCCACGTTCTAAAACAAGGTACAAGTTTTGGTAAAATCTGATTATTAATGAATCACAAGAATCGTATCAAATCCCTTTCGATCGGACGCATCGTTCACAATTCAATAGAATCGCCCACAAATTATTTCGTATGCGTATAGTATAAACGTCCAGTACATAGACCTTCCATTAGCGGAGCATTAATTATGCAAAACAATCTCTAGTGTACCTTTAATTAACTTGGTTCAAGCGTTCTATTACTCAAGAGATTTTAGTTATTTTACAAACTGTCCAATTTCAATGCATCACATCATAACGTCTCTCACCCCCATCTCTATTTTTCCGAGAGCAAATCTCTCGGAATATTAAAATAAGAAAAATATTCAATGATAATAAAAAAAATTCAATTTTTGTAAAAAAAAACCTTGTCAAGCATATTTCATAATATTAATAGCTTTTTCTCGAGCATTGTAAGAGGGCTGATTTTCAATAATCCGATTATCGTCTCTCTATATGGAAAATAATCGGTTTAAATTTATCAGAATAATCGACGTACCATATCACGTTTGCCATGGAAAATCGGACTAAAATATTTTTCCTCTAATTTTCGTAGACGAATCCCTCTCGATAACAACCCGACTTTGCTAACATGTGATATTTTATCCCATTCCAGATCCAGATTAACATTTTATATATATATATATATTTAGGGAAGCAACTCTCAGCAAAACAGTTTGACGATCGAGCAGTAAAAGTTTTTAATGCCGAGCCGTAAATTCTGACTGGTTCATCACGTGTTATACGTATATCGGAAGAAGATGGCTTTTCTCCGTTGATAACTATATGTTTAAAGATTATGGAGATTTACTATTGGGAGAGAAGAAATTATATAAGCCGTGCAAAGGTACCAAATATATTAAAGCAGTGGTTCCCAATTAGTCTTCCCTGAGTAACACTTCAAGAAGAAACCCAAACTCGCATATTCCTTATACATACTATATAGCCAAAATGATAAAATAAAAAATGAAATTACTTTTTCGAAATTTATTAACTTTAAATTTTAATCTTTATCAATGGCATAACAATTTTATATTAATAATGAAAATAACATTTGGTTATTTGAATTTCATGAGACAAATGTTCATGTTTCTCTTTGCACAGCTTTAAAAACTTTTCAGTGAACTTGAGTCTGAAATCATCTTTGAGTTGTAAAAACTAAATATCGTCAGTGACGATATTTAGTTTTTATGTTTGCCATGGTTGAAAATCCGTTTTTGCAAAACTACGTAGTACCTTTGGTACGTAAAATGGTAGTAAAATTTGTTAATTACTTACAAGTAAGAATTAGCTGACAATTAGTCAAGAGATTACTGTGGGTATCCCATCAACCTACCTCACGTGCCACTGGGAGGTACGCGTACCATTAATTGGGAAATACTGTATTAAAGTATCTACGCCATTATTCTCTTCTCATTTCTTTCTTTTCTCGTGTGAAAAATATTACCTGTATCTAATTACTCTTTTATAAGTACAATATGAATTTCGACAACGTTGATTTAAGGCTGACTTAAGGTGTTATTGAAATATTTCGCCGGATTAAAGATTTACAATCTTTCGTAGTAAGTTCCAGATCTAACGGATCACGAATCAATTTCATACGTCGTAGTTTGAGTTGGTAGATCGGATTTTAGTGAAGCAGGGTGGTTTTTATGAAAAATTGACAACGATATGGCGAAGGAAACTACGCTACACCCCGCGTTACCTCAATCTACGTTGGATGATATATAACTCTTGCGTGTTATACATATATACTAGTGGTATATAAAATGATGGACCGGCGAGGTCTGAGAAAGAAGGGAACGACCCTCGTTTTTTATAAATGGAAATTTGAGAAATTGATGAGGACTTCAATTTTATATTTCCGACGAAGCAGCGAAATTATTGGCTAACAACCGGACGAAGTTACATTATTTTGTTCTCTATAATTTATTCCTTTATTTAAATGAATAATTAATCTTGTTTATCGATTATCGGAAGATATAAATTTTTTTGTACTTCGACAAAAAAAAATACGGTGCGACCTCTCGGTGCCTAAATATATTGAGCTCGCTATGAGAGTTTTATACATCGGACGTATAAATATAGATATACAGAGAGTAACCTATTGTCGACATTTGATTCGGTCTGGCGAGTTGCCATTAGAATTCAACGTCCGCGAACCGATGGTAGATCGTGCCGAACGCACCGCGCGTGTACTCTTTCACCAGAGAAGAGCACGTTGAAGCATTCCGGTAACAGGGAGTAGACAGTAATTATCCACGAGGATTCGAACAATGCCCCGAGAAACTCTGACATATCGATAGAACTTTCGATACAACGGGATATACATTTTTACATGACACGCGGCTCTCGCAAATTTTCACTGAAGTAAAAAAAAACCTCTATTTCTCTCGTCAAAATGTTAAAAATTCAATTTTGTATTCTAATTTTGCATCTGTTTAAATAGCTTTATAATTGTGTATGAAACTTTGAAATTTGTTTTCGTTATATTTTTCGTCCATTTATGTTGATCATCGAATATCTCAAGTATCGACTCCAACATGCATTGTACACCATCTTGTCTCGAGAATAAGTTCGCAGATATCAAACTGTCACGTTTACCCTTCGATATATCTCGTCAAGAAATACTCGAGCTGGAAAAACTTTCAATTCCATAATTTCCAAACTGACAACGTCAGATATTCTTGCTCTTTCCATCTTCGACTTCCGTAGGCCGTTACCATCGAGCAAAGTTTAGTTCGCGATTCACACAGAAGTTCGCAAGAGGTGTACATACCGATCGATTCGTCGAACGGATTGTTTTTTTATAATCATTTCTTGAAAATGATTATTTAACGAAGAAAAAAGGTGTGCCATAAGAGACACGAAGAATCAAGGAGAAAACGAGGAGCGATTTTGTTTGCTAAAAAAATCGGTCGTTCCTATAAAAACAAATCAGATTTTTTTACACAAAAAAAAGCAGAGTAAAACTACGTCTTCCAGGGAGGAAAAAAAGTTCGAAAATCGAGTTTGATAACTTGATGAGGGTAGATCTGTGACATTTGCGCAAGTGCCAAGGTTTCAAATAACAGCTAAGGGCCAAGGGTGTTATAAATGTGAGGGTATTCAGGCTGATATAAGCAGAGGAAGGGTGGACAAGAAACGAACGTTCACAACGAAAGTATTTCGAGGGTGGGTAGAAAGCGAGATGCGTATATACTTGCGCATAAAGCGAGAGACGAGGACTCCTGAATGATGAAGTGGCCAATTCAGTAGACAGATTGCGAATGGTACGCGGATATGCGAGATTCTATATGCGATGCAGAGGGATGAGTTTGGTAAGGTGAGTCACTCGCTTCTCATCTTTCTTGAACCGAGGAGAGCCTTCGGCAACGTTTCACCATCGAGAAATCCTTCGAGATGCACACATAGACACTCGAACATCTTATCATGTTATCTCTCTCTCTCTCTCTCTCTCTCTCTCTCTCTCTCACTTTTTTCTCACCGTAGCGCATCCTCTCGTCGAAGTTTGTAACTCAAACCTCCTCGTAACTTTCATGACTTGGATGTGTTCCCGATAACCAAAACATTGATTTATACGGGATAAGCGATCTCGCGGTCGCGATCGTAGAAAAGTGATCCTCGCGAAAGTCTTGCCGATGAAAACTTTGTATAGGTATATTGAAAAATGTCGTCGAGATAAATAAATTTGTTTGAACCAAAATGACTCCAATGGCATAATTGCTATTGGCCATTGATACAAATATTTGAAATTCAAACCTTTTATAAATCGTATCTTCCCGAATAAATCGTGTCTCTAATAAATATAGATCGAACTATTTCACCAAAATTTAGTTAAATCTTCGTTCGAAGATTTAACTAAACAACTTTTGTTCCTAACTCCCCCTTCGATAATCTATTTTCCGAAAAAACGAAGCTGCCACGTGGATATCGTATTTTAACAAAGTTTACAAAAACGCCGATTTTACATAGAAAGATGGAAGACCGAGGAATGTTGATAAACAATGTGCAGGTACGAAATCCTTAATCCTTCGTCGTGAAAAAAGCGGCAATCTCAACGCGACCTGACGAATTTCAAAAGGTATACCAATATGCCAGCGAAAGCTTCGGAGATTACGAGAAAATCCGCGGCCAGATGAGTGCACCCTTCTACGGTATTACTCGGGTCATCTCTCTCGTACCTACGCAACGAACCACACACAAACCCTCGCATTCGAGACTCTCGTTGCGATCGCGTTCTGGCCACAACTTCGGGAGGAGAGCTTGCGAACATTCTACATTCGTCCCTCATACTTATATAAAGGTTTATATACAAGCGTGTCCATGTAGTACCCCTGATACGTAATATACCAGAACCAAGGACCCCCACTGGTCTATCGAGAGCAAGAGGTGGTATTAGGGTATAAATCCTTCGGCAACACTCGCGGGGCAATCTCTCTCGAGGACGATTGCTCGTTCTCCCCGATGTTCGCTTTTCCGCGAGCTAAAGGTCTGGGAAAGGATGATGATGCCATGCCAGACCGGAAAAAGGGGTCTCTCTCTCTCTCTCTCTCTCTCTCTCTTTCTTTTTCTCTTCCTAGTTCTCTTTCGTCTCTACGTACAGCGAAACGTAAAACCGAATGGCGAGAACGAAGCTCTTTTTTTCCTCCCAACTAGCCCTGGCAATCTCTTCGGGCTGTAAGCTCGTTCACTTTTTTTTACGATCGCGAAAGAAGTTGCGCCCGAGAGCACTGCAAGAGGCAAGTAGGAAAAATTAATTTCAGCAGAATATATATATATGTATATATGTACAGAGGCTTGGTTGAAAGATAAAGGAAAAAGAAGGTGAGAGGAGGAGAGAAAGAGGGAAGATTACAATTTCTCTTTATTATCTGCAAAGTTCGCGCGAATAAATTTTTTGCTGGGACGTTTATTATTTTTGTTTTATTGTTGCAAGTAATTGCGAGTGTTTGATGAGATTAGATTTATATGTAATATTTCAAAATGAGGGGCTTTTCAAAAGTAGGTTTTATAAAATGGTGCCAAAAATATGTTTGAATTTTTTTAGAAATTTCGTTTACATTTAGTTTCTTTTTCATGTTGCTGTAATATTTTGAAATTCTTTGATCGAACAATTTGGACTACGTGAGCCTGATCGTACGGGAAAATAAAAGAATTGTTGTAGGAACATATTTTTTCTGGTCTATTTTAACCGTCTCGCCCATATGTGTCGACTACGGCCTGATATAAACTATATTTGCGCATTCCTGACGTGGGTTAAAAGGTTGCAGTTTCTTAGTGAGGGAAACTTGGACCAGTAGCTGCTTCCATACTCGTCTAGGGACTTTATCGAAAACTCTTACAAGTGTCGTCCTGTACTTACGTCCGGATGTCGATACTCCTGAGCTTCTAAATTCTAATCGAATGCGGCGTTTCGTTCACTCCTTTTCCTCGAATCCGCCACGAATCGATGACATCGCTCTCGTTGTATCGTTTGAATTTACATTAGAGTTTCCGGCGGAAGTGGAAATACCCAAATTCCCTGCTGTTGAATAACGTTTTTTCAACGGATTTAAATATATCGATATGCTTTGATCACATTTTAAATAGAGATTTCCTTTTTAATCGAGCAAAAATATTTTCTTTTCTCACACAAATGTTCAACAAACTCTTATTTCATTATGATATAAATACGATTGTAATCAATTTCAATTAAGGAATAAAACTTTTTTATGTAATTAAACGAAAATATTGTTTTATTTAAAATAGAGATTATTTAATGCAAACAAATATTTGTTTAATAATGTAAACAGCAATGTTTTTTTTATCATACACGTTATTTGTAATTTCATCAATTTGGAAATAAAGATATTGCAATGGACGAGTTAATAAGCTCGTTAATTAAGTACGAAAAAGCAGCATTTCCAAGCCACCAGCAATTTAATTGGGTATTAATTAGGTATTTAATTGAGTTTGTGTGGCAAGTGATTAATTTCAATCACGATAAAGTAATCGAATTCAATTTGAAGTACGGAGCACCAGCGACTGATGCGAGTTTAATGTACGAGATATTTCTATTGCTGTGATTTCACTGGCCAGACGTCTGTTGGGTGTATCGTACATTGGATAATCGATCCAACGAAATTGCATAAGATTCTCCACACGAAAATCTGTGTGTTAACGTTGTCGAGTAGTACGAACTGTATAAATGTATCGAGTATTCAAATCGTTCGCAGTTGATCGAATCTGTCAGAAACATCGCTCATGCCCCGCGACTTAACGGAGAGGAAGGATCTGAGGTGGGCCGAGGGGGTGAGAGAGAGAGAGAGAGAGAGAGAGAGAGAGAGAGCGAATTGAATTGCGGATTTATGATGAACAATTCAAATATGCTTGATGGAACAGAAAACTATGCCGGAGAATAAATAGCGCGATTTGCCCGACGCTCGTTTTATGCATATAAGAAAAAACGAGGGAGCTGTAAATTCCATAAGCCAGGTTGAAATTTTTTATTGGGTAAGTAATCTCAAGAACTCTCGGTAATAATAATCATCGCATAATTGGTGCTAGATTTGACTTCCACATTTATCTTTCATCCATTTCTTCATTTTACATTCTTTAAGATTAAAAAACAAATTTGTTTAATTATTAAATCGAGTGAATTCAAAATATGTTAAAATAAATTTCTTCGGCTTGTTCTACTTGTTAGTACTTTATTAATATAAATAAATGCATATTAATTATGTATATTTTGATAAGTATTTTCGAAAAAATTATTAATGTCGACTCGAATAATTATCGTTAAAAATTTGTCGCATAATATGTGATAGACAATTTTTCAATCGAGTAACAACCATCATTGCGCGTTATCGTTCAGGTACGAATGGGATTATTGGTCGGGCGAGCATGCATACGAAATTCATCGAAGCATCAATTCTCGTCAATATCAAGGGCGGTTTCGAATAAGGAATCCTCGATATAACTCATGACATGACAATTGGTAACACGCCGGTTACCAATTTCAATTAGCAATAATTGTGATTTCCAATCAATATTCCATTTCATTTCGACGATGAAGAAAGCGTTTATATACATATATAAAGCATCGTCCGATTGAACGAGCTCTCGAAATTTCTATATTCTTGAAACGTATCGACCGAAAAAGTTTGAATTAAATTTTCAAACAAAGATTTACAGAGCCATTTGAAGTTGCGAATAAAACACTACGACAAACTTTTACGATGAACATTTCGTAAAGTTTTTGTATGGATGAATATATATATACGTCTCTATACGTTGTTTGAAAGATCACTTGTTGCGCTCGTTATGCACTCAATATACATTCAAATTGAGTCACCAACGAGTTTTATTTTTGTTTCCACTTTTTGAAAAAAACATACTCTTATCGGACTAAGTTTTCTTTCCATCATCAGCAAAGCGTGAGCTGACATCGCGAAAGAAAAGAGTTCCCAAGATTACTTTATTATTTTAACTTCCTAAGCCGTGTGAGATTAATTTCCACTTCCTTAGAGGGGCTTAGCATAAAGATTTAAGGTGAATTGACAAAAGCTGTAATCATCTAGTCGGTGCAGAATCTGTTCCATATAGTCTCTTCGTGCCCCCCCCTCCCTCCCCCTACCTCATTCACTCACTCATTCACTCCTTCTCTCTCGCTCCTCTCTCTTCCTTCTTTCTTTCTTTCTCTGTTTGAAGAGAATGAATAAGCTCTTCATTGATCGAATTACATTTTGCATTATCAAGATGGAGGATTCTGGTGCAATAAGCTTTACTACCCTCCTCTATTTTGTTCGAGTCACGTTATTTGCTGAATCAATAGGAAATCAGCTAAGTGATGTTAAACAGTGAGTTTATTAATTCATCGAATTAATAATTTTCAGAGTTTAAAAATTGTCCGCTCGGATTTGAAAAATTATTCATGAATTGATCGACTTGAGATCTTAATTATGCGATTGGCGAAAAAGTGTTTTATTTTGTTAAACGGTACAATGCGAATTAACCGTATTAAGGGCGAGATTGAAAAGTTTCCGTTTTCAATCCACGTCGATGCCAACGCTGGAAGTAATAATTTAATTGCGCGAGTGCTCGATCGATCGGCAATAAGTCGCGTGGAAAAATCGAGAAATACAACGAGTACGATATACGTTGGAAACTAAATCTATCCACATCGTCGAAATAAATTTATGATACTCACTCTTGTTATTTTGTCGATCTCGATAAAGCGAAAATAATGCGAAAATAGAAGAGAGACTCAACAGGTCGGAGCTGGATTTCAACGAAGCGATGAACAAAACACACAGGTCACGTGGAATTTTAACGAAGAGAAATATTTGATACGTCCGACGCGTACGCGGGTTTTTCAACGACTGGACGGTCCCTCGCGCGAATAAGCGTTAACCACTTTGTGTCTGACTCGACACGGTCGTCACTACTGCGGAAGCGCGCTTGTGCGAGTCGCGCACGCGTCCGTCGATGAGAATCTCCCACGACGTTTGCGTCATGTTTTTTTCTTCTTATTTGTTTTACCGCCTTCGTACAACGAACTTATGTTTCGGATTTGGTGGTCCAAGGCGAGGGCAGGCTTTTCATCCGTCGGTGAACATAAATACAGCGAAAAAAAAACATCTGGCTTACTTTCGACCATTTTTACACCCGCGTAATCTTTTCAATCGGTATAAAAAAATGTTGTTCGATAGTTTCGTCCTTAATATTGTCTTTTGCGAATCACATATTTTTCGAGTATACTAAAAGTATGCGTACGAATATAATTGTCTGACAATTATGGCATATAATAATATAATAGTGGCATTTTTTTTTCGAAAATATGTTTTTTCAGAATTATTGTTTATGTATTAATAAACAGTTATCTGATATTTCAATGATTAAAGAAACGAACCAATTATTACTATAATTAGATAAATCGTATCATTTCTTGTACGTTTACAGCATCGTTATTCGCAGTAACGTGTGTGAAAAATGCGTTTGTGCGCGTTCGATCGACCGCTGGATCAACGTATTTCAAGGTAACTGAAGGGCAATATAATTATAGGAAAAAATTTGTGGTTGACGCACGAATTATCCATTGTCCACACTCGACAATATTCCGGGTACTTTTAATCACCAACTGTGAGTGACAGCTCATAGCTCAGAAGGATAATGTAGTGGAAGGAGTCGGTGAAACGAGACGAAAAAAAGCATGCCATCCGTTAATTAACGTGGCCTGTACACACCACGTAGTTGAAATTGTTTTATTTACGAGTCCGCAAGGCGGAAGTCAGCCTCTGCGTAGTTTTTGGTAATTATCTCGTCTACTCACAGGTGGCTGTTCGAAAGAAGAAATAAGCCGGGAATTACACGCTGAATTAACCGACGAGTCTACTTCCTCGACAGTTCCTTCGACTTCGCGAATTTTCAAGTTTCACGTGATATAAACCATATTTAAAAAGAAATCCTATTCTACCGTTTTATTTACTCTACGTAAAATTGTAATTATATGCGCAGAAAAAGTCTGTTTATCGATTCATTACTGTACAATTTACTAATTTGTTAATTATAATACGTAATATATGTACAGACGAGTGTACAACATTCGAGTCGCATATAATTTACAGATAAATGATGAAATGTATTCGGTAAATGTCGGTAATTTGTGAACGAATTTTAAGCAATATTCGTCAAACAATAAAATGTTTAATTTGGTACATTCGGCATTCCCAGAAACACAAATATTTAACCATTCTAAAAAAAAAAACAATTTTCTTTATAATGGGTCTAATTCGAACCATTGAATTGTAACGACCTGGGAGCTTTAAAACGTAGGTACTTGGAAAATATGAATTTACCGTGTAAGAGATAGCACAATGTTGGCTGCTTTAATAAAGGACGGCGTGATTTGACTTTCGTTCATTACAAGGAAACATACAACGTTGCATATGTAACGTAAAAGCATGCTCTATCGTTTCATTAGCATAAATGCTCAACGATAATGAGCGCTCGTGCACGCAAATTTTGTACACTAATTATAGTTCGTAGTAAATTTCTCATTACACACAAACAATTTTCGTTGATGAAAAAAAATGGATTTTTCTCGATAATTGTTTCGAACTAATATTAAAATTCATTTTTCTCGATAATTGTTTCGAACTAATATTAAAATTCATTTTTCTCAACAATTGTTTCGAACTAATATTAAAATTCATTTTTCTCGATAATTGTTTCGAACTAATATCAAAATTCATTATCAGACAAGAATTGTGCTATTTTCACCAAATACGTGCAAAAAATATTGCACGACAGAATCCCTTTTTCAAATGCTGGTAAATGAGATTTGGTAAATGAACATATAGGGGAGAGCGAGTTAATGGGAGCTAGCGTGAAAAAGTACTTAGGGTTGTTTCGAAACATGCTCGACGTGTTTCGAAACAACCCAAATGCTTTCCTTGAACTTCGTGCATGTTATGCGACTGCCGATGGCCGCTTCAGTGCGACGAGTATAGCGGCGACGACCACAAACATATTTTGCGTCCTCCCGTTATAAGAAAAATATTTTTCACACAATCAAAGTAAGTATCTAAAGTTGTCTTATTAAATTGTTTTTCGAGTTCATTCGGTAGCTTAGATCGTGTATTTTGGTTTGGAAGTATAAAAAATAGGTTACAACATAATTTGTTTATATTATTATGTTAAATTCAAAATGCTTCCCTTCGGGGTAATGGAAGCCAGATAGATTCCCCTTGTATCGAGTTCACGGCCATTAATCAAGAATACCACAAAGACCACCAAAACTAAACAACATTCAGAAATCCCGACCGGTTTTACCATGAAAGATGTTTTTTAAGAAAAAAAAGAAGAGACGAGACAATCAAGAAAACAAAGAACATTTACAAGTTTAAAGTAATGGCTCCATCTTTTTTACTACCCGAAACAATTATCAGTAAGTTTCTATTTCATAAAAATAAAAGTTTATTGACCAAAAGACTGATTAATAGTGAAAACAATAAATAATTACTACAATAAATTACTTTTTTCTTAAACTTTTCCTTACATGGCCCCAATTCCCCCGTTCTCCCCTATTCTTTTTTATGCCACGTACGAGCACATGTCGGTATTTCCTAGCTATACATTTCCGAGAACCATACGATTATCAAATATCTGCTCGACTTGTGCGAGCGTGTATCATCGTGTCAATTGTGACAAAAAAATATCTTGGTTTTTACGTGACTAATTTATTCTTCATTTCGTAAACGATATATTCCGGCACTCGATACAAATACAAGCTCGTACTTTCGTCCCTATAAATATTCATACCGATTCGTCCAAATGTTTTATTTGTCACATCCGTAATTTCACTCGTTCGGGACACGATGGGAATACGAATGGTTCGCAAATATAGGCCAATAAACGAGGGTGCTCCAAGCGATACCGTTGGCTTTCCACACAAATGAATGAATCAATGCTGCGAATGCAACGATGGAAAACAATTTTGCCAGCTATACGTTTGACCCGAGGGCTTTGATCGATAACATTGGTTTTCCATCCATACCGCATACGCATCGAACGGCATTCGTTTCCAAATTGTGGTTGTCGGCTCGATGACATTCCGGAGTGTTGGCATATTCATTACTCGCTTCGTCGAAATGTAAGCACGTCCGTCCCATTTTTCCTCGCAAAGCTCCTCCGTTCGAAAATCTACAATAAAATTAATTCTCAATCAACGAACATTCCAAATTGCGGTTACAAATTAATATCATATTTCCGTGTAACACGAACTCCAATGCACTCGTTAATAAATGTTCAGGTTGTTATTTTGAATGTATCAGTTATACGATTGATGATAGATTTTGTACTCCGTGCGATTTTAATCTGTTTCATCCGACTGACCAGAAAATAATTTGGTCAAAAGCGAAACCATCATTCACCGGTTAACGATTGTTATTTATGAAATAACTATTTAAAAAATAAGAAGCTTTCCTGTTTTTAAGTATTATTGCATTCGACAAAATGACTATTTTCCTGCTGAAAAAAATAGACACAGTTCAGTATTAGCCATAATCGAGTTTAAATTTTATTTACCAAGCGCGCGAGTTCGTTAAACCGATGAAAAACAAGAATATTTAATAATTCCTTCCGGGTTCATAAAATGTTTCGACGAATGCTACGAAAATATCAGAAAATGACACAGTGTATTTCAGAGGTGAGAGCGCACATGGAACGTTGGTTGCCGTGAGTGACATCGTTTGTTTGACATCCTCGCTCGCTATTTTTTTTTTGTTTCCATGCGTGTGCGAGCGACCGTCCCTTTTATCAAAACATGAAGCTCGTCCGCCGTCAGGCTAAATCGCAGTGAAACATATCGTGGTGGAATACGAACGCTCTCGTTCGCGAGGCAGACGAAATCGCTGCTGTTGGGGATAATAGAATTTTTGGAAATATGTATAGAAGCGAATGAGAAAACTCGTTGTAGAATGTCGTCGCCACGAATGAAGAATCAGTCTGTCGAAGAAATCGGGGGTGAGTTACGGTCGAGAATGTGGAATTTTTTAAATATTTTTTATCGCTCTAATTATGACTATGACGATAAGATAAGCCAGCAAGAGAAAGGGAACGATGCGTAACCGGAAGACCATCGAGGTTACCGATCCACACAAGGTCGCCTTCAGCTTCCGGTCAAAAGAGAAAAATCGCGACGAACGTCGCTCTCGCAGGACGTCCTAATGTCCTGGCACAATCGCAGATTCAGGACAACTATCGACTGCTGACTTCCGTAGCTTCGGACGAGACGTCGCTTTTTAACGCGTCGCCGATTAATTCCGGTCGATTTCCCACTTCTAAAAGTCTGACGACAGCTTTGAGTCCACCGGCGGCCTCCAATGTTCACAAGGTCAATAAATCGTCGATCCTCCCGATCGGAAACTCAGCGATGCTCAAGCGTCATTTGGAGAATCAATTTTCTACGAAAAAGAAACGTTACGCGTCTTTGAAGAAAGAATTGTCCGAAAAGCAGGTCGGAAAATGAATTGAAAGCTCGTTCGAATAATTCTTCTTATTAGAAAATCATGGAAAATTATTAAATACATTATGTCTACTTTTAGAATTCGTCGTTTGATTATCCCGATGATTTTACTCTCAGCCTGTAATTTGTCGTATTTATGGATTTCTTAAAACTTTCTGTGTCAATATCAGCAACTCGTCCATTAAAAATAGATGACGAATTATCAAAAAAAATCGGTATAACAATCGAACGACCGATTCTGAAAGTAAATGACAATTTACAATATCGACTGATTAATTGTTTGCCGAAAATTCGCCGTTGATAATGGATCTTTATCCACCTGACTAAATTCAACATTTAAAGGGGTCTTTTCTCACAGGACGACCGAAAAATCGGTTGATTTTTTTTTCAGAAAACTGCCGCTGATCTTTACAACGAGATGTCGCAGCTTCGCGAGAAGCTCATAGCGAACGGTGTCAAAGATCCCGGCAAGATCGAAACGATAACTCCCATGGGAATCATGGGACAGAATCATTCGACACGTTTATCGATCGAGCCGAACATTCTTCACGAAAGCGACGAGCACATTTTCGTTCCAAATCCGTCGGTCACGAACGAGCTCGTTTCGTCGATCGAGTCGATGATGGGCGAGGAATCGAAACGTTACCACGAGTTTTGCGAGGGAATGCTGCAAAAATGTTCAGACGTTCTTCTTCGGCTAGTCAAGCTCGAAGCATTGAGAGACGAGACAATTTCTGATCCAGAAAGCAAAGAAAAATTGGAGGCTCGTGTTAAAGAAATTTCGGATCTTCAGTCGAATCTAAAAGACATGAAAACATGCGACGAGACTCTAATAAACGAAATGGCGGAAAAGATTTCGATAATCTGGAACGAGGTCGAAGGATCGCGACTTAGAATTCGTGAACTGGAGAATATTGTCGAGAAAAGGGAGCAAAAATTGGAGGCTGCATTAATGGAAAATAAAATGAGCGAGGAAAGGTGTGAGCAATTGAAGGAATGTAAGGCTACGCTCGAAGCGGAATTGCAAAAATTGCGGGTAAAGTTTCGAGCCATAGAGGCGCGAACGAATGAGGACGAGACGAGAAATAGACAGTTGCAAAATCAAGTGAAAAATTTCGAATCACAGCTTAAGCAAAAAGAATCCGGGGCCGAGCAACGATTGAAAGAGACTCTAAAAAATCTGAAAAACAACGAGATCCTGTTGGCAAAAATGGAAAAGCAACGGGATAACTATGAGTCACGGTTTTTATTTCAACTCGTAATTTTCACGTCTCACGATTGAGTAATTTTCTGAAACAATCGTGTGTTTATTTTTTCACGTCAGATTAAACGAGCTCAAGAAGATATTTAGCTCGAAGGAAACCGAAGCTGAGAACAAGATGAGAGACCTTGCGAATAAGCTCGATGCGGTCCACGCCGAGCTTGCCAAAGAAAGGGAAGAAAAAGAAAGGTGTGTATGAAAAGAAGGAAGAAATGTATCGTTACAGTACAATTTATTTTTCCTCAGGCTAACGAGAGACGGGAAGATTGAAATGCTTGAAAATTGCGATCAAATGACATTGGAAGCAGGTTTGAGAATACGCGATGAAAAAATAACGACCCTCGAACGGGAAAAGTGGGATATAATACGAGTGATCCATCCTGGCTTCGCAAACGACGAGACTCTTGTTAGTAGGCCCAAGACTTCATTAATCGTGAATAAGAAAATAAAATATTGACTACGAAGAACTTTCATCTCGATAAAAAAATTGATCTGTTCCTTCAGAAACCCAACCCTAATGATATGAACGCGCATAATAAAATCGTACTGGCATTGATGAAGAAGATGCAGGATTTGCGTTCGAATTTCAAACTGACGTGAGAAAACTCTTTTTTCCCGTACATTTTGTCTAATACGAAGACTGTGAAATGGGTCGAGAATGTGTTGGCCATCTGTGATCGATGACAAAGATTTATCATCCATTAAAAGTTCCTTCTTCCGCCCTGCTCATTCATTTTTATTTTCCGTGACAGACAAGAAAAGAATGAAAATCTTCAGCGACAATTAGCCGAGTTTCGATCACGAAGTCAAGGACACTCGAATGCTAGCGATAAATCTCATTGGTCCGATCGTACAGCGAATCTCGAAAAACAGGTGGCTGAGTTGACCCGCACTATCGCCGAGATTACACATCGCAACGAGAATCTGGAGATAGCATTGAACCAGAAGCAACTCGAGATTGAGAAACACGACGGCGTGGTACTGAAGGTCAGAGACGAAGTTCTAGGTCTTATGAAGGGAAGTTCGGATTTGCGTGCTAACAGCAGGGAAAATGGACATCCGTCGTTAGGGAAGAAAAAAATGACTCCGCGAGATCGTGATCAGGTACAATTATGGCATTCGTGAAATTATATTTATTCGACATCGTGTTTCAATGGTCTACTGAGCCATGTCGGTGTTGCTGAGCTACTCAGCAGTATCTAGATGAGTCTAAATATTTTCCATTGCCCTATTCATTATCTTATTTTTATGGGAGACGGTCTATCAAAAATGGATTAAGATGACTACGTTTTTCACCAAGTCGCGCTAACAGTCGTAAATGTTAAGCGACCCGGCCAAAACTTACTGACCGGGTTTATAATTTGACTCGCATCAAATTTCCAATTTTTCTGATGCTCCGTCGGTGATTACTCAGATTCATTTGATACATAGCTTATCACTAGATAATGGTGTGTACTGAACTTTGTTAAATTTGATGGACTTTAAATTTCATGCAATTTTCAAATGTAAAACGATTTGCGATCCATAATTTTTCCAAACTTACATCTCCTGGAAGCGAAAATCGAATATTATCTAAGTATGCCCGACATTCGATTCAACAAGAGTCGATCAAGTGATTCCTCTATCATTAGTTAAATTAAGTCTCAAGCTATTGAATCACATTAACCCTTCCACTGCTACGGGCGTATATATACCCTCTCACGAGCCCATCGATATATACGGCGTTGCTATAACACCTTTCCTGATTTACCAATTAAGTGAACAATGGAATCTATCGTCCTATGTAGCATAGCAACTAGATATCGACAACTGTTTCAGTATTCTTCGGCAATTATTTCAGTATTGTTCCATGTACTCGGTTTATTTCTGTGACTTGGCACTGTGATAAGTCACAGAACTTCCACAGACAAGTCTAGAGCGCGCCACGGTGAAAGTGTTAAAAACTCATGTTTGCATTCCTTCCACATTGTCACAGGTTGATAAACAAATTGCCGAAACGTCGGAGAATCTTCAACAATTGTACTCGACTCTCGAGATGAAACAGATGCAGATAACACGACTAGAACAACTTGTCCAGCAGATGGAGATTAAACAGGAACGAGATCAGGAACAACGCACTCGTCTTGAGAGAAGGATAGCTCAGCTTCAATTGGCAATGCACAGTCATCACAAAAAGGGTCATCGGTACGTTGCAACGGAAAATCCTAAAGTTCCATCCGCTAAAGTATCTAGTTCGAAGTTTCACGAACTCTCCCAGAACGATCGGCAGACTTCATCGGAACCAGCAAAGTTACAAAATTCTTATCTGACGAATCAGCGATGTTCCTCGAGACCTGCCAAATCTCAATCTCCAATGAATCGTCAGCCGATGATGCAACGTTCGAAAACACTCAATTCATTTCAAATTAAGAACCGGCCATCGTCAAGCGGTCTTTACGAATCTCATATGGTAGACGAGTTAGCTCGTGCTCTGAAACGTGAAAGGGATTATGATTACAAAAAACGTAGTATGGCGAGAGATGAGATTGTGGCAAGATACTCGAGGGAAGATCGCGGAAGAGCTTTTGTCATTGATAACGATGATGATGATTTAGAAGTATCGAAAGACGACATACACGAGTGGCTTATTTATAATCGATTTGTCGAGCCCTGGATGTTCGAGGGTTCCCCATCAAATGTCCCTGGCCATCGATCGAATGATCATTGTTGGAAAGATTGGACAAGTCTCGGACAATCCCAAAATGCAGCGATTTCATTTCATGCTTCACCGTCTCGAATGGAAAGAGCAATGAACGACTGTAGCAGAGAGCCGAGATGCGATAGTCCTGAGTGTCGACGGCTTTCCGCTACGGAATGGAATCGTGTGCCACTAGCGGCTAGAGTCAGAACTAATCTACCAGAGACCAAGCCGACTCGTTTACGAAAACAGAGATTGTAGTCGCAGAGATACCGATTGACACTGACAATTTCAAAATATTGCTCGAAACCTTTGTTCTTTCAATCGAGGTCGTACTTACGTAAACAAACGGGAACAAAATTATTCGACTGTTGGATTTTTAAAACACGCGATCCGATGGAGCCCACTTCTATTGTTTTTACTTTTTTTATTTCACTAATTTCATGTATGTGGTCTGCTTTAACAGGCTAGGTACTCCCTGCTGCATCGTCCTCGTGATTGCGTTTACTGTCTCGTTGAATCGGGGCTATAGATTTTCCTTACAGGAGAGAGAGCCTAGCCGTTGAAACAGACCTACTCCATTTCCAACATTATTTTACCATCGCTTTTTCACAATTTCTATCTTTATTCTGTGTTCTAGGAGTAGAGGCTGGCTCAGCATCCTGTAAGGAATTTTCTAGCCGAACCAGAATCGTCGAAACATTCCTGCGTGCGCTTTATAAATTGGTTATGTTTTTTGTTTTTTCAACAACTGCTGGTGAACTATTGAAAAATTTATCCACTGTCCTGTCTCATTCACGTCACTCGTTTATTGTCTCGCGTTAACCCAATTTTGTGGAAATATTTTTCCAGTGTTTATCATCAGCGCTTCTATACATGTAAATAGACCATACGTGTAAATGCCATTTAATATCGGAACGTTCCGACGCGAAAAAACATACCCGAATATTTTTTTTGTAATTCCTATATTTGTATTGACTCATTTACTTTACAATAAAAACTTGGGAGGCAAAAATATAATACGTATGTACATTCATTGACAAAAATTCTATCGATGTTCAATCGCTGTCGTTATCGCTACTTCCAGAATACGAACCAAGCAGTGATAAACCACTGGCTTTCGTCTTTTCGATGTCTGGAATGATATTTTTCGGTGTTTCAGATATTTTTGGGGTCCTGTCTTTTTCAACAGAGTCTTTGGCGACCGTGGCTTGCGTCGAGTTTGATTCGTTTGAACTCTTAACAGCAGTGCTATTCACTGTTGTTTTCATCCCCAATATTGCTTTTTTTTTTACTAAACTGTTCAAATTATTCCGTGACGAGGGGATGGCCAAATTTGTTGTCCACGATGAACTTCCAGATCGAGATGCCGCTGGTTTGGCAGCTGTGTTCTCGAGTCGGTCCTGGAAACAAAAAGGTTTTTACGATACTATTCTACGAGTATAGGACATGGAAAAAATGAACAAAACTGAGACAATCTTTACAGATTCTTTAAATTCGATATCATCAATTTGGCTGGTGCCAAGATCGGAAAGTCCATCTGACACAGAATTGCTATTCGTTTTTAACATTTTTCGTGGTGGTTGAGATGTATCGTTGTCGAGTAATTCGACGATTTCTTCTTCGATGACGGTACCACTGGATTGTTTTTTACGAAATATCGATTTTACATATTCTTCATCTAACTCTTCCTGTTCTTTGATAGTTCTCTGCCGAGCAGCTTCGTTGTCGTATTGTTCGAGCATCTGATCATAGTCGATGGTTTGCTGACGCCTATTAAGATCCTTGAGCTCTTCCAATGATTCCAACAATTCCAATTCTTGTTTGGATTGTTGCGTTCTTTTTTCCAATAATTTCATAGGATTCGTTGCCTCCTCTTCCTTCTCTTCATCTTCTTCTCTCTGAGCTTGTTCCTCAGCCAGTTTTAATGCCATAAAGTTTCTTGTCGCTCCTGCTTCTATCTCGTAATCAGTATTCTTAGGATCCGTTTTGAACGATATTTCTTGTAGACATCTTGTACATTTTATGTAAAATCTATATATCCTGATACCCAGATAGTCATCGCCTTCTACATCTTCCTTTCGTGCATTGAATTTCTTGCCTTTGTATATATACTCACCGCATGTTTTGCAACGCATATTGAAAGGAGCCATTAAACGTACGGTATATTGACGATTGCGAGCTAATTTCATGCGAGGGATTTTCGAAGGATCGAAATCCGGGGGATAGTATTTCTGAAAAAGGCAACAATTTCCGATTGATATTTACGAGATAATGTCGACAATTTGAATTGTACTTAGGGGTATAAATATCAATAGTACTTACGTTCAAGACTTTTCGTTCGGACATTGTGACTGTTAGTCTTTCACGAAATTATGTAATTAAACAATTTTAAATTATGATTGTTTCTTTAATACATTTGTTTATGATTTTTTCGAGATTTTTCTGTTCCTTGCGAGTGAAACGCTTACAACGTTCCGAGGATTCAGGTTATACTCGTGACTCTCGTGACGAAAATAGTTTACTGTCTTAAACATACTAAACCTACTAAACGTTCTGCGCGAAGTAGTTGCAGCGTTCCGCTACATTGGCAATAAGGGCAGCACTATACAGTGTACCATCACATGATCACATTGTGTTGTACAAGTAGAGATTGGTAGGGAGATCAGCAACGCGGCTCCATAAGCTTGGCCGAGCGACGTTATACACGTCCTTCCAAGAATAAACCCTTAAAGAAGAGCGATAATATTTACTCTTAAGTGTAGGGCATACTTTAAGTTGCAAATATCCGGCTCGACAATCTTTCTTACTCATATTGCATTTCAAGAAACGTCTTGTGCGATATCGCCACTCGAAACTTAGTCATAAAACAAACTCTGTAAAATTCTCCGAACTATAAATTTAAAACTACATTTTCTTTCTTACGAACGCCGTCCACGAAGGGATAATCTCAAGCCACCCCCGTGTGACTGAGACACCCCCTCCACAGAAAAACGAACAGTCTCGTTAGAAATCAGACCAATCGAGTCAACCCAATTTTTGTAACTCCTCCCAAACCGAAGCGAAATGGATAACCTTTTTACAGAAGAAAGACAGAATATCTTCAACCTCGAATCGAACAGTATCTTAAGGGAGTAAAATCCCAGACTCTGTATAAGCTTTGTGTTGTAATTTTTCTGAGTTAAAATAAAGTAATAATATTGTATCGAGTGATCGTTAGCTGTTGGTGTTCAACCTAATAAATTCCCGAGAATCCAATCTAATTCATCATCATTCAGGATCCGGGAAACAACAAACCAAAGGAAACGTCTTCGGAGAGGAAACAACCTCGACGATTAATCAAAAAATCGTTGAATTAATATATTGGAGTCCAAATAAGTCTCAGGCGAGGAGCTCACGTCACTCCGAATAGCGCTGTGTAATTTAAATATCGCGCGCACATCGAATTCTCGACGTGACCACAGTCTCTCCCCTCGTTGGGATGTAACACTATGAAGTCCTAATATTTTCAGGGTTTTATCAATCTGCGTATGTCCAAACCCAGTATGTAGTGCTCCTAAAATTATTAAAAGAGACAAGTATCTTTTAAGTAAGCTATTATCTGGCACGTGTCAACTTAATGTCAGTTAAGTAGATGTTTTACTTTCCCCTTTGGCCCTCTAACGAGGAGCTGTCGAACCTCCTTTTTTAAAGATAAAGTTGGTTGGCTATGTTCATGAGCGTTGCCTGTTGTTCGACTTTATTGGTCTGTTATTGGGTAAGTGAACGCTTAAGATGTCCGCTGAATATTACTTAATCCAGGTGATTGGGTGTTTAGATTTCTACGATTCGTGGTACTGTCACTCGTGAGAAGATCCCCATCGGAAATGCGTAACATATCGGTACACCAGTGTTTTCGGAACTCCGGACAATCGTGATAATTTATAATCGATTATGTTTTGGAAAATTTTGCAATCGACATTTCGGATCTATACATTTTTTGGTTCGGGTTCTTTCTTATCTGAATCGTGATATTATCGTGTAGGTAATTCTATGGTAGCCATAAAATCGACGACGTCAGCGCCAATCGTTCGCAACCTCACTCGTTGTTACCCACAATCCCTTGCGTCACAGTTGACAACACGTCAAAAATGGCAGATCCAGGACCAAGTAAGAGCGATATCGAAGAGATTTTTAAGAGATTACGAACTTTCCCCGCAAATAAGGTACGTATATTTATTCTGTTCACGCGTGTGTCGATTGTGCGTAAGCTGCCTTAGAACGAAATAAATGATCGTATTAAATACTGCACAATGGAGACAGACGGGTGTCCACGCGACAGCGCGCTTGGACTATTCCATCTGATTATATGACACGCCTTCGTTTTTCTTTCCGTAAAGGTTAAACGATAAACGTAAAAAAAATAGAAAATATTCAACAAGTTTCCCAAAAATGTCATCCCCTGCGATAATATTATCGCTATTTATAGCTGCGTAACTTCGTCGGTCGGAACGTAATTATAATATCGTGCAGCGTAAATCTTTGAATTTTTCAATACTTCGCATTATTATTATGTGATTAATTTATTATTCGTAGACTTGCTTCGACTGTAATGCCAAAAATCCAGCATGGTGCAGTGTCACTTATGGCGTGTTTCTCTGCATCGATTGCTCAGCGGTTCACAGAAGTCTCGGGGTACACCTAACTTTTGTTAGATCTTCACAGCTGGATACTAATTGGACATGGCTGCAGTTGAGAAACATGCAACTCGGTGGAAATGCCAGAGCCGTTAGTACATTGCTAATTTTCTCTCCGCAATGATGCATTTCAAAGTTGGTATAATCGCGTATTTCTTCTCTTATTATTATTTCTTTTCATTTTAGAGAGCCTTCTTTGCTCAGCACAATTGCACAAGTACCGATGCGCAGCAAAAATACAAGTCAAGAACAGCAATGCAATATCGAGATAAATTGGCTCAAACATCAGCTCAGGCGATGAAACGTTATGGAAACAAAGTAAGAATATATTTAAATCGTCTTATATTCATAATGTTGAATATGTAATATTCACCATAAAGATTTGATAATTATAGGCTCTGATTCCCATCAATACAAACAAATTATTGGTGAGCTCGAAGGGTTCAAGCACCAGACAATCTTTGTTGTTTTGTTTTCGTATTTATAATTTAATGCTTTATCAAGCACTGCTATCACTCTTAATTATCTTGACTTGGTTTTGTTTCAATTTACAACAAACATTTACTAAGCACCCATTTTTCATACTACCACTATATACATAACCGTTAGAGAACCATATTGTAATGGAATAGAAATCAAACTATTGGGACTAAAACATTTTTGCAAAAGATCCGAATGATATGGATTTTTGTTTTTTTGTTAATAGATAAATGAAATTTAATGAATTCTGAGTATATAAGGATATATTCGTCGCAAGACATTCATTCTTGTTTCTACCTTTTCGATTAGCTGCATTTAGAGGATACTGCTGAAACAGGAGTGGAAGAGCCTGCCGAAGTGGATTTTTTTAAGGAACACGAGAACTTCGAGAATCTATCGTCCGACACTCAGGAATTAGTGCAAACTAAAGTAATCAACGATGCGCTATTTGCATCGAACAGCGAAATTGCACAGACTAATACAAGTGTAACAAAAATCCCTGAAGCAGTAGTAAATCGGTCCGGACCCTCCGTTAAACTTTCAGACACTGTGTCTGTTGCACAAACTGAAAGAAAATCGACCATAGGTGGCCGAAAGGTTCAAGCTAAACGACCAGGCGTAAGTTGTCATCAATCACTCGCATTGGAAACAAATTCGCATTCATTTCGTTCTTACCCAGACTCGCACAATTATTTACAGCTTGGGAAGAAAACTGGCGGACTTGGCGCACAGAGGGTAAACACAAATTTCGATGAACTTCAGAAAATTGTCGATGAATCAAGTCATCAGAGTCACGAGACGAATGTACCGGAGAGAGGAAAAGAGGAGCAGGAAGAGATAAACAGCCGCTTGGCTTACCGTTACGAGCAAAACTTGACAGAGCAAGCAAAGAAAGTGGAAGAAAGGATGCGTCAGATGGATCCGTCTAAGGCTGGCCAAGCCGAGCGTCTTGGTATGGGCTTTAATTCACGCACCGGAGCAAGTCATTCTGCCTTCGGCGACATGCGCGTCATAACTCAAGAGTCCTCTGGTAGAAAGGTCACTGCCAGTGAGCCCAAGTTCAACGCAAGAGACGATGCCGAGATCGATCGAAGCAATCGTCTTACGGATTTCGACGAATTTTTTTCCGCTCTTACACTGCCATACGGTAGCAATAAGTCAGGCAACAACAAGTCACGCGGCGATGATTTTGTCGTAATTACGGAACCCGAAGTCCCGAAACGTTCTACATCTCATTCAAACAGCAGTAAAAATGATGTTCATCGTAGTACCGGCGGTGACGGCGAAGCTCAAAGAAAATTTGGCGGAGCCAAGGCTATAAGTTCTGATCAGTACTTCCGCGATAATGCGAATGACGATTCGGTGAGTTTCGTGAAATACTTAAAAAAAAATCGCATCCGAAGATATAATGTATTATTGTTTTGTTTTTCTTCGATATCGCAGTGGGAACGAAAGAGTAATCTCAGACGCTTCGAGGGCTCATCGAGCATCTCGTCGGCCGATTATTTTGGAACAGGAACTCCAAATCAATCAGGGCCTACTTCGTCTATGTCGATGAGCAGTATCTCGTCAAGAGGAAACACCGTGGATCTCGAGGATGTGAAGGAGAGCGTGCGTCAAGGTGTCACCAAAGTCGCTGGAAGATTAAGTTCACTGGCCAATGCGGCGGTATCGTCAATACAGGACCGATATGGGCTCTAATCGGAGAAACGCGCCAGACTTACGATTTTACGAACTGTTGCTGAATTATATATAGAGAAATTTTCTCATTCATGTTGATCGGTACTGTAAATAAAAGCTTCTAAACAGAGAAACAAAAATTGGGGCTGTTCCGCGAGATCCGAATCAGAAATTCTTGTCCAAAAAAATGTGTTTTCACACGATGATCTTGAGCATTGAATAATTACATACAATACTTCTATTTTCTTTTTTTTCTTCTTTTTTTCAGTTTTTTAAATACAGATATTCATAAATTTTCAGATATACGAATCCAATCATTGAAGCAATATGTAACAAATATAATAATTACAATAACGACAAAGAATGACTACTACACTAATTAAGACGATATTTCACGCATATCGGACAAACCCACGTGATCATTTTTATCGTCTTTTTCATCGTTCCGACTTTCGGAATAATCGATCGATTGCTTCAAGTAAATCATCCATACTCTTGATTTAAATACTCAACCAACTTGCTCCGTGTCTTCCAATTTACACTGTATTGGTATTTGACAGTGGGAGATAAGATGTGTGTATGGTTTACCATGAAGGAAGCAAACAAGAATGATAGTCATATTGTCGCAACCGGTTCCCATCAAAGCATCAGGTGCTAGACACCTGTTGATCAATTCTTCGCAAATGTCTTCTGGCCCTAACATTATTGGTTCCTCATCGGTGCCATATCGGAATATGTCTGTATCGGCCAATCGATCACGGACAGACGCTACGATCTCGTCGCTGTCCAACACGTCCCAGATACCATCGCACGCGAGTATTACAAATTCCCAATCCTCGTTTATCGGAAACTTATGAACTTCCGGAAAGGCTGTAAGATTTACAAACGAATATAGGCGTGAACATAGCATTGGTCTGCAATTGCTCAATGCTTGATAATTCTAGCAATTCTCAATTTATATACAATTATCTTTAAATTCATTACCAGTTACTATTTGTTCTTCCTGTGATTTAGACTTATTTAGCTTGAATCTGAAGTCACCGAGAGCCCGCGATAAGGCCAAATGTCCATTGACCCTATTGAATTTGACGTAACCACCGGCAGCCTCGATTCGTTGCCGTTCGTCGTCCAAAATTGGCTTATGATCGCGGCTTAATCGTAAAAGTTGACCGTTAATGCATGCGACTGCCCTACTATCGCCGGCGTTTGCCTGCAAAAGCCGGAAAACGTAGACTTTTAGCACAAAGACGAAGATCCGATAAAATAAGGAAAGCGTTTTTGAATATCTAAATACGTACGCAGTACAGAACATTGTCTTTGATGAGAACAGCAATAGCGGTTGTTCCAGCGGGTTCAAGTATTAGATTAATTTCCGACTGCATATCTCTGTCCAACTCCAGAAAACCCTGTTGCATAGCTTCTACTATGTTACCCGCTTTATACTCCTTCCTTTTAGTTATGTAGTCGTGAAGATGCTTCCCAGCATGTTGAGATATAGCTCCACCTATTTTAGAATAAATTTAAGTTATAAGTAAATAAAGTTCGGAACCTTTTTTATGAACACCGAAATTCTCTTCTCACCTCCATGACCATCGTACACGGCAAAGAATGCAGTTCCTGGATCATCGGGTAACGACAGTATGTGCACGTGAGAATCTTCCATCCTAATTCGCCAGCCTTGCATACACGAGCTACCCACCCGATAATTCGAATCTCGACAAAATGCCGTTGTTTTCGACTCAACAGGCTCGGATAGGGTCTGCCCCATTGTGCCCTTCTTATCGTATCTGAACCAGGAGATGGTACCGAAAGTTTTTCTTTTGTCTATTTTTTGGTTATATTCAAGTTACAGTGACCTATAACTACTCTGCAATGTATACAAGCATGTATGGATACTCTTGTTACGTCCCGAGAGGGGGACACTGAGCGAAGACGCGGCGCGATCGAAGACAAGGCGCTAACTTTGAAAACGATTGGGGTTTTCCGCACAAGTGAGTCTTTTTGCGGAGCGCTCGCGACTTCTGAATACAACTTGATATTTAATAGTATCGATTCCTTGGGTTTCGATAGGATGTTGGTAAAGGTTTACGTCGACTCTCCACCCAAAGGAGAGTAATGATATTACACTTGGTTTTACTTAACGATAACCATTAACGTAAACTTTATTAATTGTTCGATTATTAGAGGTTTGAATGAATTCTCATCTGTGTTTCACAGAGTTCGAGAGTGTTTTACAGATTTAGAGTTTTACAACGTTCGAGATCTTTATATCTAGATTTCGTATTTTTTACGGAGTTCGAGAATTTAAATATGAGGTCTGCTCTCGATGAGAGCGAAGGATAATCTCTCTTAAGTTTTACAGATCGTGGACCGTTCTGCCTCTGCGAGGCAGATTACAATAAAGACGGCTGATTTTGATTGGTCGGATTTTTCGTATGGGCCTTTTGTTTTTCTCGCGGAGGGGATTATCTCCAGCGCGCGGAGGTGACGTGAGAACGTCGCCGCGTGGGAAAGAAAAAAAGAGTTTCGAATTATAATTCTTAGAATGCTTACAGAGTTTATGTTTACATCTAAGTTTTCGAGCGACGGAGTCGCACAAGAGGTTCGTTGAAAAGAAGTAAAAGTGAAAAGGAATTTTTAAGAAGTTTACTGTACGAGGTGTTTATAAGTTGATAGAGCGCTTATATTAGATTACAGTTTAGAATTCTGTGGTGTGTATATGTAATGAGAGCTTGGTCTTATTTGATTTCCAAGAACGAATGATATTATTAGTTAACTAAGAGTTGGTGATCGACGAGTGATGGTAAATGGTGTAAGAAAATTGTGTTGGTACGTTATCGACTTGTTAAGAGTTTGAGGTACCGGCCGAACGCACTGTCAACTTCGACATTACCGGCTAAGACGTAACACTCTAAAGGTGGATTATAGGAGAATTCAAGACACATGCTGGAAGTACATCAAAGCATGGATCCTGATGCATTTTTTCGTTTGTTTATTCATTTATATAATCTTAATGATTCATCACTGAAACTACACACCCCTGGTAACCTATGACTCCCTCACACGAAATTCAAACCGAATTCTCTTACGAATATTGTAGGAAACTCGACGATTCTGTTTCACGAAACTTTTACGCGTCATCTCATGTGAAACTCAATTATGACAAATTTCCTGATTGTACGAATTATCTTACGTTATCAATATTTTTGGAAAATTCTATCTTTAGATATACGTCAGAACATTCAACAACTGACTTCACGTTACCATACTATACGCGCTACGTGTGACCGGATAAACAGCTGATGGACGACAACACAAATGCATTTCGACTAGTAGCGATGGTGCGATATGTGACCAATTTGCCCTGAAGTTAGCAGGAATTATTCATGTCGTTTCTTTTATCTTGATCCAGTGAGACGCTGTTTTTATAGCCGTTTACCACTTCGGAAATGGTATTTAGGGCGATATGTACACCAAATTATCAAAAAAATGGTGCGTCCGGCCGGTAAAAAAAGTAAAGTACGAGAATAATGATTACATATCGATAACCATTATTAATATGTCTGGAATACTGTATACAGAAGTAATATAGCGGAAAATACAGATTATGAGAAAAAGAAGAAAATACAAGGGATGAGGAATAAAGGATGTGTAAAGATCCAGTTGCCGGGAAGCAAAGAAGATTATAGAAATATTGAAGAAAAAAAAGACCAAATTTAAGACAGGACCCCACTTTGAGGTTCAGAAAGATAAGCTTTTTTTCATGAATTTCTTTAATTCACTTAATGGTATTTTGGGCTCAATTAAAGATAAGTTATTCCACATATGTTAAAGTAGACTCGAGTAAATTTTTATTGAAAAAAAAACGATAGTAGAAGTACCATACATTTTTCTTGAAATCACGTTTTTCGAACTGGTGCGGACGATAACTCGAGCAATAATAGCCGGGCATGTAAAATTTGTGCACGAAATTTTTTGTAATTGTAATGGCTATCGTTGAGCGTAGCCGTTCTTGGTTTGGTTTCTTTTTCAAAATATGCCGACGTTTCGAAATAAAAAGTTTTACTTTCACCTAAAATATTTTCATTCAAGAAATAGTAATTTAAAAACCGGCTACTCTCAACAATAGGTATTACAATTATAACAAATTTCGGGTAAAAATTTTACATATCCGACTATTATTACCCAAGTTATCGTTCAAAAAACGTGGTTTCGCGAAAAATTTATTGTACAATTTTATTTTTTCAATAAAAAATTACTTGAATCAGCTTAAGGGGTTAGGTGGGTTTCGAAGGCAAAAAGCATATTTTCTCGTTTTTTTCATATTATATATTAATTATTTTATTTAAAATGGTAAGTACATCAAAGGCTAACATTTCAACAGCATTTAAAAAAAATCATAACAACATGTTGGAAATTCAGCTAGTGGGACTTGGGTTCCAGAGACCCCTAAAAAGAAAGTGGGTTTGCTGTGGACACGATAACTTGTAGTAGCTTTATCAGAAATTAAAAGACCAAATATGTTCTGTTAATAGATAAGTTGGGTGGATTGAGTGGATTTTTTAAAAAAATTGAAATTTTGAATTTTTAGCAGAGTCGTGTGCAAAATAATACATTTTTTGGTACAGTTTACACTTCGTATAGCCTTGTAAAATTAGTTGTAACAAAAAAAAGAAAAATCCTCCGTTCAATCACTAGCCAATGCTATTTCGAAGAAGTGTGCAAAAATTTCAATAAGATCGATGCGTTGGTTTGTGAGAAATCATATCCACCGACTTAAAAAATAGTGTTTCGAGAAAAACGCGATTAAAGTCGCGTTGCGCCCGGCCGGTTTTTCCTACGCGAAAAATTTCCAAAGGCTCTATCTTCTATAGTTTCATTCCGATTGATTTAAAAATTTGGGAGAATATTCTAGACATATTGTACTATAAGATAAAAAAATAAAATCAAAATTGATTCTCTGAACTTTTCAAATCCACCTAACCCCTTACAATATTAAAAAATAACATATCTTTAATCGAACCCAACAAAACATTGAGTGAAGTAAAAAAATTCATGAAAGGAAGCTTATTATTTTCAAACGATAAAGAATAAATTTTGAGATGAAAAGATATAAAAGTTAAAAATTCTATGAGAACGAATCTCTAGAAAAATATGCATTTTGAGTCATATGGGGGTACAGAAAGATTTTGGGGCGACTGTAATTGTGAAATGTACATTTGGAGAATACGCCGGTCGATACTTTTGGTCAGTCTCATAGCTGGTCTCCTACCGAGAAATTCGATTTCCGCTCACTTTCCTTGTTAGAACCTCTATTAATAGATCACCGACCATTACGGCAGCGCAAGTACCGCTTAAACCCGTAACAAACTAGACATTCCGTATGGGTGATCGACTCCTTTTTTCCAGCACATTATCGTGTACCTGTCTCTCGTATGTGGGAATAAGAACTTGTTCTTCTCTTAACATATTTCTTCACGCAAGTCTCAACGAATTCATCCACAGCAGAGAGCAACAATAATCATCGACGACTAACCTCCTTGATCCCCTTACTCCAATTCCAGTATTTTGGGTGTATGTTGGAACTAACAAACAAAAAACAAGAGTTCAAATATGAAAGTCGAACCTTGTACCAAGTTCTCCGAGGGTCTCGTCGGACATCGAGTTCAATGATAAATCCGTCATAACACATGGAAGATGAAAGAAAAGCGAGAATGTGCGACGCAGTGTAACGTAAAAGATGCCAACGAATTCAACCGACTATACAAGGAATGTGATTATACCTCGATTGGCTCCAAGTTTTTTCCGCCAGAAATTGCCACTTGGCGTCGCAGCGGTCGATTTGTGACGTCACTCGGGATTGTATACGCCCCGTAGGCGGAGTCACGAGAACGTTCCACTGGCCATATCTCCACTGTCCAAAACTCTCAGGTCACTATTAGCAAACACAAAACGATTATTAATAGAACAGTTTAAGCTAACAATAAGTACAGAAAAATACTGGAACAAAATACTAAGGCAAGTGGATCACAAAAATCCAGAGACTTTCGTCCCAAAAATAAACAATATGCTCAGACAAAAAACTGCCAAACAGCTGCACCCAATGCACATTAAAAAAGACAGTCCGTTACTCATCAGAATAAATTTAGATACTTTCTTAATACCCACCGAAAATGATAACTAAATTATTGCCGACAATATCGACATTCTCGATATACTAGGAGCACATTATAAGATTATAAACTCACCGAGGCATCTCAACTTAAACACTCGGTTAAGACATTTGTAAATAACACTATTACAGAATTCAAAGATGACTACAATAGACATGTCGCGGAACTAATAGCCCTGACACAATTCACAGATACTAATAAAGCGTATATTCGCCATCATTCTCCGTGCAATATGCTTCATTCTTCACCAACATTCCACAAGTGCAAAAAACTTTTAAATTCCTACCCAACAAATATTAAAGCACGTCCCCCCAAAAATTATCAAAAATTATGCGGTTCTATTCAACAACTCTCTCAACATACAACATACAATATTTCCCCGCAGCTTGGAAATCCTCGAAAAAATTGTCAAGTCTGAAAAAAATAACAAAAATATAAACGAACCAGCCAGCTACCGACCGATTAGTTTGATTCCAGCCATAAGTAAAGTATTTGAAATAGTAATTCAAAAGTCAATACTTACACAATGTGCAGAGAAATCGGTCATTGCCGAGACACAGTATGGTTTTAGGTTCAACCACTCGACTACGCACGCAATAAACAAACTTCTATCAGATATTAATAAATACTTCTCCACAAAGTTCATAATCGGAGCTACCCTAATCGACCTCGAGAAAGCGGTCGATTCAGGATGGCTTGAAGGTTTATTATACAAACTGATAGAAAAAAAATTCCAGCACAAATATGCAAAATAATATGGGACATGATCGCCAAGCGCACATATGCATTGTGGAACGGCTTCAAAACCTTAGTGAACAAAATGGACAACTATTACTGGGCTGGGAACCTGAGAATCAACCCAACCAAATGCGAAACAATATTGTTCAGGCGTCCCGATTCATATTTTTCGCACGCCAACAGAACACAAAAAAACAACTTTCATATTACGACACACAATCCCGACATTACCTTGGTATTAATTTCGACAATCTACTAAGAAGCCCAGCTCACTGGACAATACAAATTGACAAAGCAAAAAAAGAATATCACTCAATTTCCTGGTGGCTTCATAACAGTAACATTTCACAAGTTTCCAGAGTAATTATTTGCCAAGTACTCATCAGATCTATCTTAACCTATGCTGCCCCAGTCTTATGAAACCTAGGAGCAGCTCAAGCCGAAAAACTGCGACTTTTCGAGATAAACTGTCTGAGAGCTGCCCTTTTCCTACACAGATCCCCCGAAACGATGTTCCAGCATATAGTTAGAAATTTTATAGTTTATAACAAAGCAAATATCATTAGAATTGACAATTTATAATTAAGCTATCAAGGGACTACTTTGCCAATAACACGGTATCACTAAATAGCTCCATCAAAGCATTCTGCTCACCGGATCCAATTGTAGCATACCTAGACTCTATCACCGGCTACGTACAACCTCAAGCATTCATTCAATATGACAGAAACGGAATAATACAGAACCACGAAAATATATCAATCCTCTATCATTGGAAAAGGCATGCCACAAACAATAAACTACCCCCAGTTACACTTATATGGCTGCAAACAGGCAACAATTTATATGCGACATGACTGTACCAAAGATAGATAAAGTAGATGATCATAGACTAAATGCCAAATACTAATGGCAGAACCATACTACAATCCATAAAATATAACTAATCTAAAAAATCGGCTAACTATAGAAAACACTCTTTCTCACAGAAAGAGGAAGAGAAGGAATAAGAAGATATAGAAACAGAATCTAATAAATCGTTAACAAACGCAATCTGTTGTGATAAAATGTACCAAAATAGCTAATGTCTCTCAGACATCATTAGTGACATTAAGGCCTTACATACGTCCAGCAGTGTCTAAAACGCGCTAAAAGAAAAACTGTTTTTAGGAGAGATAGCAATAGAAAATAGTCAAAATAATTTTTACACATTGTTTATTAGTATTTAAACTTTGTAAAAAAAATGTATTCCATTTTTTTTTTCAAAAATTACAACATAAAAAATCACGTTTTCCGAAGCACTGTGAAAAAAAGTTGCTCCACGGTCTGCATCATTCCTTCTTGAAATGTTGATAGATCTGTAAAACGTAAAGAGATTCTTGTAAAATAAAGTTGTAGTTATAGTCTGTCAAGCCGGATTTTCGAAATTCGAACAATTTTGCAATTCTCGACAGTTTTGTGACATAAATGTCACACTTTAATTATGTTTATAAATTGTTTAAATTACAATATCAAAAATGCGACTTGACAGACTATAGAGAAAACAATTTCGAATATTAAAAAAAAAGCATTGAAAAATATTAAAAACTGTATGAGTTATCATGCAGACCGTGCCAGAAAAAGTAGTTTTGAGAAAAATGCATTTAAAGTTTCAAGTGCGTTTCGCTCGAGGTCGCGCGCAGCTAAAGCAACAACTTTATGAATTTTTTAATTTATTTTGTTTACTTACGTCGAATCTCCCATTCCACCTTCATATTGTATGCCTTCCTTGTCAGTAAACAATTGTTGCTGTTTATTTTTTTCCCTACACACACTGTAAGATAACAAAAGAACCGACAGCCTAAAAGGCTTTGACGGCAAAGGCCAGCTGCCTCAAACAAGCCTGCGCAGGTAGGCGCGCATCAGGCCCTTTCCATGGGCGGTCGAGTTTTCTATAGTAACTTTCGATCTATGGGGAATTTTTACAATCAAGTTTCACAGAAATACGCCTAACACTATAGAGAATAATAATCTGTAAAAAAAATACATTTTTTTGAAAATTCTGAACGTATGTAAGGTCTTAAGACACATTGTGATACTGGTTCTTAATGCAGAGAGGATTCTACCCTCAATCAGATATAGGCTTACAAATCTGCAGAATAAGTAGCCGTATTAAACAGAAAAAAGCATTGACAATATGCAATGAGCAACAATCTAGCTTATTAACGTCGAATTAACACACACTAGCGTGGTTTTTTCGTACATAGCCAATACTCATCTCCCTCATTTCCCACGCATTATAACTAGATAATTGTTAAACTTCGTTTATGATTACCAGATATTTATATTCTTACACTAATGTAAAATAATTTATAACTTGGAGAAGTCGACATTAAGCGACCTACAGATTAAGTATCATTATTCACGCGATGCGTCTAGTTTTCAGTTTTGTTCTAGTTAATAGTGGTAAGTAAGTTGAACAAAAAGACTGCTTGGCTGTAAAAATAAAAGACTTGTACCTGGTATTTAATAAAAAACTTTAATAACAAAAAATAACAACAAATAAACAATAAATAAAAGTAGAATTTGTACATTTGAAATCGCACGATCAAATCTTTTTCTCTTTCATTTTTATGTATTTTCTATGATGAAAAAAATAAATTTGTATGGCCTATCACTTCATAATTAAAATATTAAAGATAATCTATTTTTTGCAGTTATCACAACTTATATTATACGGTTATTAACGTTCTTAACGTCGATATTATATATGTCGAGTCAGTGGGGTACGCCAGTAGCAGCTCAGAAAAAGAGAGAGTCGGCATGAGTACCCCAGTGTGTACCTCGCATTAGAGAAAGTGAGACGGGGCGCTTGCTCGTCCGTGATTGGTGAGAGAGGAGGCGGAGCTACGCCCTACACATTGCTGTAGCGACGCCAGCGACGCCAGACAGTGGGGTACCAAACTACAGTGGGGAATCCCATTTCTGGAGCCAAACCGAACCGTAGGCATATTCCTTCTATAGTCGTCTGAATTTTTGTTGGAGATACTTATGCACGTATTCATTGAAAGAAAACCGCGAGGAGCGGCGTAAACGACCTTGAAAAATATAGAGCGTGCAGTCTGCGAGCTGTGGTCAGGGCTCTGACGATATCCGAGCACTGGACTCGACAAGGGTCGAGGATAATGGGCCACGGGCTGTATCTTTGATAGCATTATCTTGCGTACTCTCATTCGCGATATAAAAAGTGTTCAAGAGGTCAAGACGCCGGACCCGGTAACATTCGGAAACCGATTTGAATATCCAAGTTTATCAGCAATTTTAGAGTATAAATAATGGAAAAAAAAACAAAAAAAAACAAAAAAAACAAAGAATAACACGCGAATACTATTACATTATTTCACAGTAGCCGGAAGCACGTCAGTGTCGCGTGCGTATCTTTTCGATCGCTCGCGTCCACTATTGTAATAAGGATTCATCTTCGGAGTCTGCAGATCGTGATACGATTGCAAAGATCGGCAGTGGAGAGAAAGAGGGGACTTGTGGTGATCCCCGCTCCGACAAAATTCGATAGCACGCGATGAGTCGTACATCGTCAATTGTACAAAGAGCCATAAAAAATTCAAATGAATTTGATGTGCGTAGAAGCCAGTCCAGGATTTTGTTCTGTACGATATTTGCATTGACGAGCGTAGAGACGAAGAGCAGGGTGGAGACGTGCATCCGGGTAGTCCAAAGCCCTAGCCTGCCTGATTTGTACCAGCGACGATAGTATTTCGCGCGAGATTCATCCTCGCCGAGATTTTTTTCCCGGGAACGTGGTAGGGCAAGACGCTCGTATAAAACCGCTGCGGGTTTGCGATACTGTTTCATTGACAAGATTATAGTCTCGGTCGTACTGTCGTTGAAGCTTATTTTGAAACCGGTACATCTAGAAGATAAAAAAGAATAAGAGCTCATAGTAGTTTCTCGTTAAAGGGTGATAGTGATTTGACGAGTAATCACATCCGTAAACAGCCTTGAGCAACAGGTCACACAATTTTGAACGTAAGTGCCTGGTGTTAGAGACCCAGGAGATTAATTCTACTTTTTAGTACCCGGAATCCGGTATTTATCTAATACCATTATGACTTAGCTGCCTGCAAAGGAAGAAGATTAATCAGAAACAAAAAGCAAAAAGATAGAACGGCCGTTGTATCGCAGAACACTTTACGTCGTTCGAAGTGCGATCGTTGAATAACGACATGAGGTCGATACTGGTTTTTTTGTTGCTACTGACGCACGTATTTGCTGCACCATGGTTCGATCTATTCGGCGGCACGTATGAGACAAATCGGGGACAACGTCGTGGAAAAAGCGGTAAAGAACGATGGAAAGAGATTTGTCGAACGATAAATCCCGACGGTTTCGCTTATCCCGGTCAGGTGCCTTATCCCGCAGCACCGGCGTGTACTTATTAAACTTGTACAGAGATGAAAGATGTAGCTCCTTAAAAAATATTATTATTTTTTTATTATAATATTAGTGTATAACACAGAAATGAATAATACATGACTAATGTATTCGTATCGGAGGACGCGGTTACTTATTCATGTGTAACCGCTCCCAGTATTTGATACCCTATTGAAATCTGTCTATATTGTAATATATACCTATCTATTTATGTAAATACTATGTACCGATAAATAAAAATTTGAATAAAATCGAATCTTCGTCTTCTGATTATTTGTTCGACACGCGCTATCCGAATTGGAAATAAGGGGGGACGTTATGTTCATTCACGTCATCACACGCGCGTTACGCGCTCTTATATACAAAAATAATTTACTTAAACTTAACGGGGATGGTTCTTTTTTTTCGAATGAAAGAATTCCGTTCAAGTCTTTTCCTCTAAGCGATGTGGTATTTTACATAAGAAAATTGAGAATCACAGCAAATTACCGGAGTCGAGAAATGATGTCGGGGTTTTGGCATCGAACTCGTGCACCTTGCCGGTTTGACTATCAGGCAGCGAAAATCGTTTTTACGCTTGTCTATTGTGTCGTGGGTTATACGAGACACGCGATACTTACTCCCACTATGGAACTCCACGACAACTAGCAGAGTTATCTGGATGATGGTGATCGGGACGAACGACACGAATGATCTGAAAGTCACTTCCAAACTTGTATAAGACCGTCCGTGCTTCCGGTGAGAATGCAAGTGTTCGACATCGATACAGCTGAGATCGTGTCGTGATGTCCCGAGGATGGAGTTTCCTGTCCTTGACCTCCTTCATCGGTGGATCCGCGACTTCTAACGCTGCTACCGCTGGACGACGATATCGGACCACCTCCGGCGAGTACTTCTTGCACCACGTTCGTTCCGTCGATCAATCGTTGTCTACGATTATTTCATTAATAAATTAAATACACTTCAGTTTCAATTTACTTCACGATTGTTAATACTGGATGAAGAATATATTGTCGATACTCACTCGTACGCCAATGAATTTGGGAGAATAAGATCGTTCGCGGCCGGTAGAGCTACGTATGATTCGTTTGGTGTATTTAAATCCCAAAAACGTAATCTCATGTCGGTTCCACCCGCCAACAAAAAACCGGAACGATCTATCGACCCTGAATGCATCGCGCAAACACTGTGACCTTCTTGCGAATGACTCAACGGAGGTGCGCTCGAAGCCCATAGTACCATCTGACGAAAAGCCGTTTCTAAATTCCACATCGATATCTCGTTATTGCCCTGAACGGCCGAAATGATCCACGAGTGTTCCGTAGGATGTGTTATGACTTTACGAACACGAGCTCCTGTGAAATATACGGATACGAGAGCATTAAGAGATAAACTTGTTAGAAGGAAATGAGGATTTTTCTGTCAACGTCAATGTGGTATGTACCAGTCGGATGTTTTATACTGCTGATCGGTAGCTGAAACCTCAAATCCCAACAGATATGTACTCCAGAGCTGGTTCCCAGTGTCAACCATTGCTGATAATTGTTGACACAGAAAGAAGTTATAACACCGTGCTTTAGGTCGTTTTCTAAGCGCCAGGTTGTTCCAGGACAACGTAAATCCCAGCCAACGAGAGAACCATATAACGAGGCATAAACAAGGACAGATTGCGATCCGGAATCCAAGTATTGAACGTCTACGGCGCATCCTTCCTCCTGCAAATACAAAGTAATACTTCCTGAATTATTATATCGTATTACAACAATCTAAATTACTTATAGGAAACAGCGCTTTCTATTACAAACCTGAAGATCTAGTTGCCTCGAGTAGAGAACGTTCATTTTACTAGAATTCGGTTCGATTCGTAGGACAAAAACCGAGCCCGACTGGCTGGCCGAACTCGCCAAAGATTGACCTTGTTCGCAGACAGTAAGACCGACCAGCGGTCCACCTCTGTGCACGTATGTCTGCCTCGAACGATTCGCGATGTTTCTACCCTCCATTTTACTCGCGTCCCAGATTCTCACGCAACCGTCCGCTGCGCTACTCGCAAATAGTCCCGAGTCTGGGATGGAGACCAAACGGTTTACCGCAGCTCTGTGTTCGTGAAGATGAGCCACTGGTACACCGCGGGGTCTCCATCCACTTGGCAGAAGACGCGTACCTGTTGGGCGACATGCACGGAGAGGAAGAAGATTAAATTGTTGAGCCTAAAAAAATATTCTTTGAATACATCTCTGTCGGCTGTTAAGTACTTACCAGCGTGCCAGGCGATATTGTCGGCCCAATGTTGAGCTCTCAGAGCCGCAGCGTGTTGTTCCTGTTTTCTATATGTCAACTGGCGTAATTCTAATCTGCACGGGGCGCATCTGTCTAAAGATATTGAACACAAAAAAAATATTTATTTTCTAGAATGTACTTAACAGCGAATAGTCCTGAATCAACGTACACTGAATATATGAACGTTCGTGCAACGAGTGATCATTTATGCTGTTCGTGTCGGTCAAACTATGTTGCGGCGAAAGATGAATGTCTCCTCCATGTATGCTCGGACTAGGGCTTCCACTGCTTCCAGTCATGTCCGACATTTTAACGATCGTCTGCTAATATAATATATTTTTGAACGTTACTGAGAACAATAAGGTTAGGTAAGATCATTGATAAAATAGATAATTCTTCAGTCTCACCTGAGCATTGTCGTGAGCAGCAAACATTGTTCGCCATTCTTGATTCATCGTTGCATACGTAGCCGCAGTGTCTGAAGTTCTTCTGTCCATTTTCTTATAACCCGGTACACCCAGATCACCTTTGCTGTCTGGATACAAAACGACTATGTGATGGCGTATCTTGTCTTTCATGCTGTTCAATTCGAGTTTTCCGTCGATAGACGATCTACTCATAGTCTGCTTGCTGTCCACCGACGAACGATTGTATTTGTTAATTTTTATCAGATGCGGTTTCATTACGAGCAAATGCTCCTCGACTGTTTCCGTCATTGAGTCTGAGCTCAAACGTCGAAAGAGCTACCGAGGAAAACAAAGAAATCATACGACTTTGTAGGTTTGAACGTGTCAAAGAAATACCGCAAAAAATATATATGCAGGACTCACATTTCGAAGTGAATTACTTGTATCGTTGTACTGCGGTACAATGCCAGCTATAGCTTTAACTCTGGCTGCTTTTCTTTCCTCGAGAACGTTAAATAATTCCTCAATGTCGTTATATTTTACGACGGAGTCGTATACAGCTCGTGGTATCGGAAGTACCAATGCTTCCAGTAGCAAGACTTCTTTCTCTATTTGTATCAACGAGTGCTTGAGATACGGCTGAATAAGGGTCTGTACTTTACATTGAACATCAACCAGATTCAAAGTTCTAGCAGAAGCGGAAACGAATCCAACCGTTGCGTGTCTTATCCACAAATTTGGATGAACCTGCGAAGGGAAAAAACGTTTATAGTGAGCACGTGTATAATTTGATAAATATGCTTGACTAGTTTAGAATTACCAGGAAAACGACAGTTTCTGAAAGCAATTGATAAAGAGCCGATTTGTGTAAAAGTCCAAGTTCCGTCAGCGTTGCCATAGCATTTATTGCCTTTTTAGTCACGAATTCTTCGGGATCTGTCAGCCCTTGCTGTAAAAGAGGCACGAGAATCGGGCTGCTGTGCCAGCCTACGTAAGCCGCAACACCGACTATACATTCGAAGAAAGAACCGCGCAGCTGTTTATCCTCTTTGTCATTGAGAAAAGTGATTACATGGCTGAGCAATACGTCGTTTGCTTTTTGTTTTCCGAAGAAAACGCAGAGTTTGTTAATACCGTTCTCCATCAACGTTTGCTTCACGAGATTCTGAGAATCCGTCAGCAGCATCGAGACGGATTGTTGTACCTAAGTCAATAAAAATCATAATGGAGAAGTGAAAATGCTTGCGTTAAATATGCGGGTCAAATATCGTCTCGTTTCTAGGAATGATATTTTACCATCTCGTGAAGAGTTTGAAGCTCGCTGTCGTAACTCGGCTTAGGCCCTTCTTTATTTGTCAAATTAGAGATATGAGCATTCTCGAGGTAACGCAAAGCTATATGAGCCAAGTGAGCAATGTTCTCGGCATAGGCTGCCCGTACGATCACCGCTTCGTCCTGGGTGAGATGCGCCAGGCCCGGCAATATATACTCGGGAAATATATTTACGTCGCTTGGTGGGATGGATTTAACGAGATAGAGACATTTTGTAAGAGTATGAATGGCTGTTACACGAACACGCGGTGCCGGGTCATGAACTAAATGGAACTGTAAGCACATTTTACAAAGATTTAATGTCATTAAATCGTGTTCTTTGTAGAACGAAACGTCGCAAAAGCTTTTTCTACTCACGATATATGGCAGTATTCTATCGAGAATCGTTTCATCGGACGTATTTTCCGCCAATTCGAGGAGAATCTCGAGGCTCTGTAATTTGGATTGAGAATGGTGAAGTCCTCTGATACAAGAAGTGACGAGTTGCGTTATGATAATGAGACCATCGAGTTTCTCGGAGCATCTTGATTCCTCATCATCGTTATCATCGTCGTTATCGTTGGGCTCTTCGTCATTGGTTTTACCCTTGTTATTTCGTCGTTCGTCACTGGTAAAACTCTCTCGCCGTGCCTTCTCCAGGCCCATTACCTTCTCTTCCGTTCCAGCGTTACCTTGAGATGGCACTTTTGCACTATTTTTCAAGTCCGTATTATGCGAATCACACTGTTCCGAGCTTTGATCACTGTCTAACTCAACAATCGTATTATCTTCGCTCAGCCCCGAATCATCTTTGCTCCCTTCGACGTTTGTATTGTCGTGACTGTTTTTTCCACTTTCCGTCTTGTCGGCCTCGCTACTACTTTTTCTACTGACGTTACCCTCGGCTTTGAGTATGTTAATTATATTGCCAATATCTTTCTTGAGACGGTTTATCTTGTCGTCCGGCGAGAGTATTGGCGCGGCCGAAAATATTAACATGTACGATTGCAAGAACGAGTAAAAGTACTCAGGAAATACTTTACCTCTTGCTTGAGACAGATAAATCTCTGCGCTCTTTCTATTCAATGGATTTCTTTCAAGCATAGAGGCTAACAATTCTTGAATACCAGGATCCTCAATTTTGTCAAGATGCTTGCTTGCCGTATACTCACTGTTTCTGTAAGCTAAAAAGATATCGATAGATTATAAGATTGAGAAGTACAAGTGCGGTGCAGATTTTTTCGTGTTTGACAAAATGTTTATTATCCACTGACCTAATAATTGTGAAAAATCGAATGGCGGATGACCCTCGTTATACAGTTCTGTTAAAGCACAACCAGCTGAAAAAATATCCATCGAAGGATGCAAATCTCCGGTCTTAAGTTCTTGCTCTGGCAGCAACATTGTATTGCTCAGCTCCGATGACAAAGTTTTTACGAATCTCTCAGGTGCGATGTAACACGTTCTAGAAAGAAATAAGAAATTAATATATCTGACTAAAATAATGGAAGAAATAGAATATACTAAACCAACAAATTGTTACCTTCTCCTCGATGTATCAAAGAAATATGAAAAATCAGCAGGATTGTCTTCGGGTAAGTACGTAGGCTTGAAACTTGCGAAATCAGTTAACAGTACCCAATTCCAACTTGTTATCATTATATTTTCTAGTTTGATATCACCATGACAGACTCCAAACTACAAAACGATAATATAATTTAGAATTCGAACACGAAACAATAATTTACTCGGTGCATTCTCCTAAATCTTGTCTTACCTTGTGAGCCTGATGAAGAGCATAAAGAACTTGAAATGTAATCCATTTTTTTTCTATGCTCGACAGAAACGGTCTTGTACTAATTCTATCATAGAGAGAATATTTCACATATTCTCTCATAATAAAGCCAGCTTTCTCGGCAAGCTTGATTATAATGAAAGATTAAACTTAAGATGGGCCAAAATGAAATTTACATATGATAATAGTACATTAAAATTTGGCTAAACTTACGATAGTTCGTTGAAAGGGTAGACAGTTGACAGCGGAGGATAATTTCGATCGGATTTCCTCTAACTTGTCCTTATACGTGGAAAGTGGCAGGGTGGGATCGTGAATAGCAAAAACTTTGACAACTATGAGACCTTCTTGGCTACGAGCTCTGGCAACTTTGAAGAACCTTGTACTCCCCAAACTAAGCGTTTCAACAATAATTTTAGTATTTGTTGAAGTACAATGAATAAACAAACAAAAATGCATAACACCTATTCTTAACTCACTTGACGTCGAAGAGTAAGTCACTGTGATCTGTCAAATAATGCTCCACCGGAAATATTTGACTCGGGGCAATACCGACCAATTGATTACCCATATTAAGTCCGATATCGAGTTCGAATTATATTACAAGACACTCTGAATCGGTGCTAACAGAGGGTTGGAAATTATAAACAAAAGATAGAAGGGATCGCATTCATTCTACGAATCGTTAGATGCGAAGACAGGTATAAAAAAGTAGGGTTACAATGGTCAGCTGTGTCGTGATAGCGGCTAGCTGTGTACAAAAACGCCACCCTCCTATGTACGAATGTGTCCAACACACTCAACACACTGATTCTCCCACGATCACCGAACCACAGAATGTCCGCAAAGAACAGCTGAGATAGTGTATGTTAGTGTATATAAGGAAGCACAACACGAGTGTCCAGCAGTCTTGTCAACTTTTATATTCACAGTTGACGTGTCCGTCGTGTCCGTATGGCAGGATTTGCCACTGGTTTGACGAGAGTGAGTCGTCTCGACATTGCGGTTAATGATGGCGTGGTGTTAAATTATCGCATTTTTTAATACTCCTATCGCATAATCATCATGTAAATCCTTGGTCATATCGGGTCAGGAAATATATAAATTCTTACATATATTTAATTAGTTGCACGATCTTATCTACATCGCATAACTATATTTGAGAATAATATTTTGTAGAATAACTATTGTTAGTCCCAACAAATATGCCGGATTAATCAGAATTGCGAAGTAATATAGGGATTATGACAAATATTCCATATGTATAGAAACAGTCTTATCTTACACATTCACATTGGGTCGTATTAGCTTTCGGTTTGTTTACCATATATCTCAGTTACATCAATGGGTATCAGTATTTCACTTGATGATGTAATACTGATGAGAGCGTCACTGTGAAATATAGAGGTATAAAAAACGTTCGATTAATCCTGCATTATAAGAGAAGTATTTTATTTCATAACGTAAGGGGTATAAATCCTCTCTGTATAAAATTCCACGCCTCGAAAAATTGTAATATCGAACTGCCGCATAACAGGCAGCGCTCCAGCGCCTCGCAAATCAGATTACTTTGCACGACGAGTGGATGTACGAGAATACGCGTACGGAATTAGTACGAGGTACGAGACAAGGTACATTCTCGTACTCCTGGTACTCCTCGTGCTCCTCGTACTGTTCTCGTATAGAACAGCCCGAAAACTATGCGAATTTATCGCTCATCGCGCGCAGTGCGCGGAATGGCCGTTTTCGTAATTGTTAGCTAGCTACAGCCAATGAAAGGCGCTCTTTCTGTTGTGATCGAATATGGGATTGGCTATTACTATTTATCGCTCACGCAATCCACCTTGGGTTCTGTACGTAAAACCGTGGTCATTGCCGATACTACACGATACTACAGTGCTAATTGTTCATAAGATGGAATTGGCCACCGTTTTTTTAGGTCACCAGCACGAAATAAGTTTGTTTAGTTATTTGCAGGGGAGTGACACGCCGCACTACTACGCCTATGTTTTTGTCCAGATTTCTTAACTCTATCTCTAACCTGTACGTGGCGCTACTGACTACGCGGAAATGGTCTTCTGCGGGATATATATGAGGTATTCCACGTCAAATCGACCACTTTTGAGCCCGATCCTTTTTTACTTTGCTGAAATTTTTGTCATACTATGATACTAAAAACATTTTTATGAATTTTTCGCATGAATCTTTTTTTTCAGCTTTTACGATATTTCGTGAATAAATAATAGACCGACTTGGCTTCGTTATTTTTATATTTTCTGCCCTGCCATAAAAAACTACAAACTTGGTCGGATTGTTCATTCAATGTGGTGCATATCTTACTTTTCGTCGAATTTTCACGTGATTGTACACACATTCGTTTAATCATTTGTAATTTTATGATATCGCGAACGTTTTATATCAGTTGTGAATTCAATCGCGAATAACAAAGTGTTTCACGTAGTTTTTGGTTTATGAAACAGTATTCAGCTATGGAAAATAATAAAGTAAAAAAAATGCAGGTATAATCGGTGACGAAAGAATTTGGACACCAGCGTAAGGTTGTTCTTTTTGTTCACATACAAAAATACATGCAAAAAGGGCCTAGGATCGGCCTACAATTGGCATTTTTAAGGGATCCTAGTGTATTTCTGGAGAAGGATAACAACCGGTTCCAGAAATCTTCCATCACTCATTGTCATGGGTAACATCGTGGCAACTAAAAAATATTTTTAAATTATAGCCAACGACCATACCACGCTGTAATGCACCAGTTCTCGTCCAGTTCTCGTCCGACACTCGTGGCGAACGCACGCGCTGTGTCACGACAACGAAAATATTCTGATCTTAAAATTTAACCGCTAACCGTTAACTGAATGGTGAATATAATACATAATTATTGAGCACACAACAAAAAGTGAAAGTGTATTTAGTGTAAATAAAACACAAATAAAAAGAACAAGGACAAACATAATAGAAAGTAAAGATTTCAGAATATAATAGTAAAAGTCAATACCAAGACGCATTAGATGGAGAACCATCTGATACATTCAGTAACATCTTTACAACAAAGAAAAGAAAAATGGAACACCCAAATATGAGTGACAAAAGAACAAAGCAGCAGAAACAACAAACACAATTAACAACAAAAAACAGATTTTCACCACTATCAGTGGATAATAGTAAAGATGAAAACGAAAATATGGAAACAAATGAAGACGGAAAGCAATTCTCGACGGCAGCTACAGAAATGAAGACAAACACAAAAGTGAAAAAACCACCACCTTTAGTAATGCATGGAACAGTACAATCACACAAAAAATTACTGCAGGCACTGAACAGTATATTAAAAAACAAATATCATATAAAATATCATAAAGAATTCACGGAAATCTTTACCGATAACCAAGAAGAACATGAAAAATTAAAAAAATTCTGGCAAGAGAAAAACTATGAATTCCACACATACAGTGACAAAAACGCTAAAAAGAAAACATACGTAATAAAAGGGTTACACAAAGATACGGACACAGAAGAACTACTCAAAGAACTGAAAACAAAGGGGATTACAGTCTGTAACGTAAACCTCATGAAAAATACAAAACAGCCCATGTTTATGATTAGCATCTCAGATAATGTAAACATAAAAAGTCTCATACAAGGAGTACCATACCTAGCTCACACCAAAATAGAATGGGAAACTTACATCAACAAAAGACGAATCACGCAGTGTCATAGATGCCAACAATGGGGACATGCGACGAATAACTGCTTTGCACAACCAGCCTGTTTAAAATGTGCAGAAAATCATCTTACCAAAGACTGTAAAAAAAACGGACAACACCAGCTAAATGCATAAATTGTGGAGGGGATCATCCTGCCAACGCTACATGCTGCGTAGCATACAAATCAAGACTAGAAGTCATCACATCGAGACCCAAACTGACGACGCATAAAAACACCTCGATCATCAAACAACAAATGGCACCAGCATTTGACAGCAATCGAGAATTCCCAAGATTACCTACGCCGAAGATACCCGCTTGGCCAACAGCACAACAAACACAGAAACTACACCCGACCATAAACAGAATCACAACAGACCAAGAAATAGTAAGTTATAATACGGCACAAAGAGAATACGATATAAACAGAACTCGAAACGATCAGCTAGCAAGCGACCAAAACAAAACCAAAGGAAACCCTATGTCAGAACTGTTAATGCTAACAAAAGAAATCAAAGAACTCAATGAAATGTTCAATATACAAAAAATGATAAGATTAGTGCGAGAGCTAAAAAACCAGCTATCAATATGTAAGACTGAAAACGAAAAGTTCCAAGTATTTTTAATGTACTGTGATAACCTTAACGATGAGTAATATAATCATCTGTAGTTGGAATGCAAATGGTTTGAGAAACCGAGTGGGAGAACTAATTGAATTCCTGAATAGAGAAAATATTGACATTATGCTACTTAATGAAACCAGATACAATAATACAATTAAACTAAAGATAACAAATTACAAAATTGTTAGAGCGGATAAAAGCAGTGCGGCAGGAGGTATTGCAATATTAATTAAGAATCAAGTACCTTTTAAACAAGTACAAATAATTAATAATGATTCACCTATCGAAACCCTATGTATCAAACTAGCCAGTAATCTACATATAATATGTGCGTATTGTAGCCCAAATGCAGAATTTACGGAGAAACATATACAAACTCTCATGAATGTAGGGAATAAGGTCATAGTTATGGGAGATCTTAACGCAAAACATAATGCATGGAACTGCCAAAGAAATAACAAAAGAGGGAGAGTCCTCTATAATTATGTACAACATAAAAATTGTACCGTATTATTCCCGAACGAACCGACGCACCATCCCGAAAATGGATCAACACCAACAACCATAGATATAACCATAAACAAAAATTGCAACCAAGCCTCAAACATACAGATTTTAAATGAACTCTCATCGGACCACCTTCCTATAACACTAACTCTCACAAAACAAATCAAAAACACAAACAAAAGTATACAATACGACTATGACAAAGTAGACTGGGACAAATTTACAAAGCTAACAAACGAACAAATAAATATAAATCCTACCATAGAAAACGCCGAAAATATAGACAGAGAAGTACAAAGACTGACAAGCAAAATTCAATATTGCATCGAAAAATTAATACCCACGAAAACTGCACAACAGATACAAGACAGATTACCGGAACATATAACTAAAAGCATAGCAGAAAGAAATAGAATTAGAAAATTATGGCAACGAACACGAATAATAGAATATAAATTACAAACGATCAGAAAAACTATGGAAATTAAAGCTAAAATTGCAAAATACAGAAACGATAAGTGGACTCGGAAACTACAAAAACTTAACATTAATGATAACTCATTGTGGCGGATGACAAAAATATTTAAAAAAGAATATCATCCAATCTCTACCCTTGTAAAAAACGACACAGAAGCACTAACAGATCAAGAAAAAGCTGAAATGCTAGCTTCACAATTTGAAGAAGTACACAAAATAGAACTAGAAAATAACACAAGAGAACAAGACTTGATTATAACTGAAGTAAATAACTTTATACATAATAATAATAACACTGAGAATTGGTACCAATTTAGCACGACACCCAGAGAAATCATTAACATAATAAGACAACTTCCATCGCAGAAAGCACCTGGTATAGACAAAATACAGAACATAATCCTCAAGAATGTAGGAAATAAAGTAATAGTACAAATCACATATATAATAAACGCATGCATTAAATTAGCGCACTTCCCAAAACAATGGAAAACGGGTAGAATTATCCCTATACTCAAACCAGGAAAGAAAAAATCCGAACCAAGTAGCTATAGACCCATTAGTCTTCTACCGACTATGGCAAAACTAACCGAAAAAATAATACTCCAAAGACTTAACAAATATGAAAAAAAAACAAAATAATAATTGATAATCAATTTGGATTTAGAGAAAAACACAATACAGTGCAGCAAATAGCGCGGATAGCAAACGACACAATTACCAACTTCAACAAAAACAATGTAACAGTGTTATTATTATTGGACATCGAGAAAGCTTTTGATAGAGTGTGGACAGATGGCGTCCTACACAAAATGATCAAATATAAATACCCAAGCACAATAGTGAAACTAATTAATTCATATCTAAGAAATAGACAACTGACTGTAGCAGTTAACGATATAAACTCAACGAAACGGAAAATAAGAGCTGGAGTACCCCAAGGCTCGGTCTTAGGCCCTAAGCTCTTTAATATATACCTCAACGATATACCACTATTTCAAAAAACGCAGACAGCACTATTCGCAGATGACACAGCCATCTACTCACATTCATTCAGCGCAATAGTGGCAGCAAAACAAATACAAATACATTTAAATATATTAGAGAAATACTATACTAAATGGAAAATTTCCCTAAATGTAGCGAAGACTGAAGTAATCGTGCTAGCAAGAAAATGCCAAAATCTAAGGATAATCCAACCAATTAAAGTCTACGAACAAAAAATAGAACCGACCACACTTGTCAAATATCTAGGAGTATACATGGACGCAAAACTACAGTACAAAGAACACATAAAACAAGTTATACACAAAGCTTACACAGTTTTAATAAAACTATATCCACTCATGGTAAATAATTCACCGTTATCACAATATAATAAATTGTTAGTCTATAAAATGATAATTAGACCTATAATCATGTACGCCGCACCAATATGGTGTAGTATAGCTAAAACAAACTTAAAGCCACTACAAATATTTCAAAATAAGTGCCTAAGACTAGTATTATCAGAAAACAAATACGCTAAAATAAATGATTTACACACTAAAACCAGCCTCTTAATGATCGAAGACTATGCCAAAGAATTAGGAGAAAAATTTTATAATGATACCCAAATAAGCACTAACCCACTCACAAAGAATATAACGCACATAAGAAGTCAAAATGCACCATTCCATATTAAACATAAACTAACATATCAAAAACTAAATATATTCAGACAACCAAATTAAAACAGAACAAAATCACTTAAATAACACAAATACAATAGACCATATTGTAAAGCACAAATTCCGAACATAGGTTTTTTTCAAAATAATTTTTCCTGTACATAAGTTAAAAAAAATCAATAAAGACAACGCAACTAACAATTATCACACTTGCAAAACCAAAAAGAGTAAACAATAACACTGTACTGAAATGTAAAATAACGATAGGTTAAATCTATTAAGTTAGACAGGTACTAGAGTAAAATAGACATAAGTTGTTAAAGTACCTTTTAGTATATTTTATATGCGGAAATGTATACACTTTATGCAAATGTTAATAAAAATAAAAAAAAAAAAAAAAAAAAAGTTCTCGTCCGATCACTGAAGTTAAGCAGCATTGGGCGCGGTCAGTACTTGGATGGGTGACCGCTTGGGAACACCGCGTGCCGTTGGCATTGTTTTTTGGAAAAAAATATCCCCCCCCCCCCCCCCCCTCCCGAACCGCTAAGGTCGCGAAAGTAAGTTACGAATGTCGACTATCGACACCTGCCAAGCGTCAAAAATTTTGTTTTCTTCCAAAAAGCTTCAATTGGAAGGAATATCGAAGCCTTATTTCGATGGAACTGCACTGGCGATGATAAATTATATTCTTTGTACATTATTTTTAATTTCTAATTTGTCCATACAGATTTGATAGCTGAAAGAATAAAAAATATGACCGGTTTTACGCAAGTTGTACATACGGAACTTTACATATAATTCGCTCGCTCGAAATAACAAACTTTTGTCGACCCACGCTCCACGCTGACGTCCAATCTCACGATATCTTGTTTTGTTGCTGCGATTGCGGGAGCTATCTTGTCATTCGTTCCTCATTCACTCTCAATGCTCGACAATGAAGGTATGGAGAAGAACAAGATGGAATAGAGAATATGACCCGTCACGATAATTTGTCAGAGCGGGTGAACCGGGTGACCCCGGTGACCGACAAATCACCCAGATCGAGTGCGCACCGATGACGGTCGAAGGTGAAGTCGGTGTAGACGATAGAGTCACGACACACTGCTGCACACCCTGCACACCTCCGACTTTGGTTTTCACCGCGTGAAAACAAGAATTTACCATGTGGTGTCTCTCTTCGTTACTTAATCCTCTATGATTTAGGGAGAAAATTTTACAAGTACATCATGAACGGAGTACAACGCGCTCCATGAAATGATCTCCGTAAAGTTGGCCCGTGAACGTGGACTTTTTTAGGTTTTCTTTTTACCAATCTTTTGATCGTCGTTTGATGCCGACGTTATTCTGAAGAACTGTCAACGATCAAACGATAAAATTTGGTATACATCAGTATCAAACGACGATCAAACGATAGCATCGGGAAAACGTTCAAAAAGTAAAAAAATATAAGAACTGTAACTGCCCAACGTTCGCCAGTAAAAAGTTACTAGCCAACTTCAGGTCACACAAGTTTTTGTACAAAATTTCGATTTTCTGCAAAAACTATTAACGATCAAACCATCTCAAACGGCGATCAAAGTATCGGTAAACAAAATCTTGAAAAAGTCCAAGTCGGCGGACCAACTTTACGGAGTGGGATACGAACTGCTGATCGATCTCGATCTCTTATGCCGGTGCCGCACTATGCGTTTTTACCGCTGCGGTTGACATTCTATAGGTTCAAATGAGAGCCGCCACACTAGTGCGGCGCTGCCGCACCTTATCTAGACTTATAGAATTTCACAAACCGAATGACCGCATAGTGTGGCACCGTTGTTAGTGTAATGCTTATGGATTTTTCACGCATTTGAGTAACATAAGTAACGTTTGAAAAATGTGTATTTTACTTTTCATCTCGTCTCTCTGACCGCAATCGAAAATTGAAAAAAGATTTGTCCATTTATTCATAAAATAATTTTATTGACCATTGCCAATCTGAGCATGCAAACAGGATTCTTCCTCTCGAGAAATAAATATTGTGCAGACAGAAGCCATTTTCCCGCGTGTATAAACGCGTCATTTCCGGTACTTGTACCGTAATGACATGCGCGCTAGCCGTCAAAAACGAACAACCGTTTCGTACAGTGTTGTTGTATAGAAACTTACAAAGAACGGTTCTATGAAAGTGCAGGCTGCGAAAAAGGTCGAAGATAGACTTTTTATCTGTGAACCGCGAATAAAAGTATAAGCGCGGCAAAGCTCTACTCTCCTCTCTAAAAGTTGAATATCACCTGGCATTCTGTCAGACTAGCTTTCTTTTTAGTTAAATCTGAACTCGCTCATAATCATGAAGAATAAGTTGCGAGTAAGAAGTGGTTGACATTAATCACACAAAAAATAAGAAGCAAGTGGTGTCAAAAAGGGCATTGGACGTTTGCTGAGTCCTCGGTGAATTCCGGACTCATACAACGCGATATTATGGTGATTCTTCAGGAAATAGAGTTTGAGAACTTCAAGACCTTCAGAGGGCGTCATAGTATCATCTTTGATGAGAGATTTACTGCTGTAGTAGGGGTGAATGGAGCAGGTATACTTTGTTTATATTTACATATGGTCGAATGAAATAATTGTTAATTTTTCAAAATGATAAACAATCTGTTTATGTACATTTGCTAGGAAAATCAAACTTCGCGGATGCTATCGGTTTTGTTATGGGAGTACAACTTGCAGATTTGCGAGTATCCGGAATCAAGGACCTCATTACTTTTGGACAGGAGGCAAGAGGGTAAAAAGAAATGTTCTCTTATTATTACTGATACCAAACAACTAAGTTTTCAATTGTAATTTGCATATTTTTCAGGATGTCGGTATCTGCAGTCCTCCAGTCCGAGGATGGGACTCAAATTTGTTTTAAGCGTTGTGTCGAGGGTTCTCATTGTGTCTATTATATCCAAGGCCATGTAAGAATCGTTTAACTGTTAGACTTCTACACACATTTATTTAGTAACTAACAGTAGAAATTTTGTTTTAACAGATTATCACTCGTCGTATCTACGTTGAAGCACTGAAAAAATTGAATATCAATAGTAGGGTTAATAATTTTCTAGTTATTCAAAACTTCAGCGAGGCTATTCTTACAAAAAAGCCCAGCGATAGAACTGCGACTTTCGAGGAGATAAGCGGTTCTATAGCTTTCAAAGCTGAATACGATAGGTGATATTATTTTTTCATATTTTGAATCCTCAGTCAAAATCATGGAGATACAGAACTTTCATACATCGTACGATGAACCTTTATTTTTGCATGTTAGGCTGAAAGAAGAATTGATGCAATATCAACAGGACTTCGAACATGTGAAAAAGATCAAAAGGGTCAACATGACTGAGATAAAGAATATACAGCATTGTATCAATAATGCTAAAGAGTATACAGAATTGTTGAAAGAAAAAGTATATGAAATTTATGCTATTGTCATATAAGAATGACTTTGTAAATATAAATTCCATCTAACAGCAATTGTTCTGACCCAAAAAATAGGATGATGCCCATTTAAATCTCATCCTCTTTGGGCTTTACCATGGTAAACGAAAGATCGATAATTTGATATTAGAAGAACAAGCGCTAAGGGAAGCGATGGAGGATCTTGACAGCGAAAAGTCCCACAAAGAGCAACGATTAAAAAATATAGTGGAGGAATGTAGAAAGTTCAAGAACCAGCTTACGGATATTGAAGCAACTTTGAGACCTAAAGAATTAAAAATAAAGAAAGAAATAAATGATCTGGTCGAAATAAGAGAGAAAAAACAATACGCTGAAAGTTCTCTTTCTACTTGCAAGAAGCGTCTCGAAGTTTCGAAAAATGCCGATAATGCCCACGTATTGAACGTGCGAGAGCTCGAACATGCATTGGCGATAGTACGACAGAAACGTGATGGATATTTCAACGAGTACTCGGCGACATTAGGAAGAGATGTGGAGCTTTCTGAATCAGAGGTAATTCTAAATTTGATGATACATTCATCGATCAACTTGCGGATATAACATTTGATAAATATCTCGAAAAATTTATTATAAAACTTCATTGACACTGAAAATTACCCAATTATCCTCCAAATTTCATAATTCCTCTAATTTTCGTTCAGACTCGGCAGTACGAGCATCTCAAACTTTCCGCGTGTGCTGCTTGCGCCAGCGATAATCAGCAATTGTTGACTCGCGATCGCGAATACAAGGCACTGCAAGACATCTTTGAGATGGAAAATACAAAAAGAAACGAAGTTAAGATCGCGATTCAGCATAAACGTGGTTTACTAGAAGCTGCGACGAAACGTATTGAAAAATTAGAGGTTTCTGTGAAAGCGATAGAAGCCGAGCTAAAGGCGGAAAGGACATCTTTAAGTTCATATACGGCGAAGTTCGAAGCGGCCATGCAAAAGGCGCACCATTTGGAAAACGAGATTGCTAATATCAACGAGGAACTTGGTGATTGCGAAGATGATTCAGACGAGCTCCGGAGAATGAGAAATAAAAGAGAGATCGTCGATAAATTCAAACAAATGTTCCTAGGCGTGGTAGGATACCAATCGTTCAACGTTATTTCGTTAATCTTTGTGTATGTACATTGCTCATTATTTTCATCCTAGCATGGTCGTTTGAGTGATCTCTGCCAACCGATACATGAACGATATAACATCGCCGTAACCAAAGTCTTCGGTGCATACTCAGAGTGGATAGTCGTCGATACGGAGAAAACTGCTATAGAATGCATTAAGTATCTCAAAGACTGTCGCATCGGTGTAGAGAGCTTCTTGCCTCTTGACCAAATCGTAGAGACCAGACTCATCAGGCAGCTTCGGTAAGATGATTCTGTTCAAATATTATCTTAAAGACACACCCATTAAAGAAGAATCCGCTTGCTCAAATTCTGTTTCTTCCCTCCCTTCTACAGAGATATCAAAGACCCGCCGAATGTGAAATTGGTATACGACGTAATTAAATTCCCACTCGATATTGGTAAAGCCGTTTTGTTTGCGACGAAAAATACTTTGGTGGCCGAGACTCCCGAGGATGCGGCAAGAGTTGCTTTTGAGCTGACAAAGAGAAATGATGTAATTGGTGGAAACAATTTCGAGTACCGAACGTCTATCGCTTTTAAACGGTAATAATACTCTCAATTATTTACAGTGTGTTTCGCTCGACGGACATTATTATCGCAAATCCGGTATAATCTCCGGTGGAAGACTCGATCTCGCTAAGAAGGCTCGAAGATGGGATCTGGCGAAGAGAGAACAGTTGAAAGCCGAGAAGGTATGCAACGTCGTGAGTTTAAACAATTATCATGATTCAAGCCTTTTATTTTAATTATTACTTTAAAATTACTTTCTTAATAGGGATATTTGAGCACAAAACTACGAGATATTTTGAAATCGTTGCCAAAGGAGTCTGGTTTGTCGCTACTTATCGTGACGATCAAGAGTCTAGAAAGTCGCTTGAAGTACATCAGAAGCGATGAAATAACCGCAGTGAGTGCCGTTTATCACTGATATATCAGACATAGCTCATATTTGAAAGATAACTAAGATTTCTCACAGCACAAAGAACGAGATGCACTTACGAGAGAACTGAAACCCCTCGAAGAAAAATTAGAGAACATCGAGGTAAGCTCTGAATATAAAAACACAAGCATTCGAAACATTTATCATATTCCTACATATCTTTGATATTTTTCATCATTACAACGTTATTGATTATAATAATTTCCCTCAGAAAGTATGCACGAAGGCAAAGTGCGACATGGACAATTCGTTCGAAGAGGTGAATCGTTTGAAATCGAGCATCGATGCTAAAGAGAACGAAATATTTGCGGACTTTTGCAGGCGTATAAACGTGTGCAGTATTCGCGATTACGAGAAAGGAAAAGAGTATGCGTAGATTGCGTTATTTAAAGAATTTGGTGTCACAGCGCAATTAGCGTAGCGTCCTGAAAGTAATGTACGATTGTAAACTTACAGATCTTTTCAAAAAACAATGGCTGGCTTCGATGAGCAGATCGGTCGCATACAGAATCAGTTAACGTTTGAAAATAATCGCGACACAAAACGTACGTTAATGTGTCTAGTCTGGTTTTTAATATGGATTAAATTGTTAAAGATATTAATTAAATAAAAAATCGAACAGTTATAGTCGGACGATTGGAAGAAAGTTTAAAAAATACGAAGCACGAATTAGACGGAATAATTCAACGAGAGTTCTCGAAGCAAACCTCGTTGAACGATATGAAGAAAGAACTCAAAGGTTTACGACCTGAGTATTGTAACGTTGAGGCAATTGTAAACGCGATGGAAAACTCTATATCATCGTTAAAGGAAGAAATTGCCTTAATAGAAAAAGAGCATAAATCAGTTACGAGCAAGCTCAATAAAATTCAGATTGCGCTGGAGACACAACGGTCTAAGTATCTCGCAATTATGACCGAAGCTAAGGTATGGAAAGTAAACAGCATTGATTCAACTGTTTCATACGGTCTTGTTATTCAATAGCGAAACAAAAATAAAAACACTATTTTCTTTAGGTGAATGGGTTCTACGTCGCAGTCACAGGACGACAAGTCCTCAGTCTCTCTCAGAGCACCGATGCATCCACCAGCAGCCTCACGGTCTCGACTCAAGAATCAAATGTGGAAATAAATTTTTCTAAGTTACCTGAGGAATTGCGAGACTTAGAGGAAAGTGACATCGGTCGAATTGGCGAGAGACTTAAAGATGTCACTGCTAAGCTTACATCGGAGCTCGAAGTGAAGAAAAATTTGGAGATGCAATCGTCTCAATTCTTGACATTGGCGAAGGAAAAATTGGCAGAAACGAATGCGCGTCTCGACGAGATCGCACAAACTATAAAAGCCTCGAACAAGTTTTTCGACAATGTGAAGAGTCAGCGATACGGAGCATTCATGAATTTCTTCGAAGGCACTTCGCAACGAGTCGATGCTATTTACAAGGTTCATTATAATTGTCAAAAACTAATAAAAAATTTGCTTATACCCAGTCTTTCTTGCTCTAGAAATTGACGAGGGATCCGTCGGCTCAGGCATGTCTCATGGCAAAAAATCCGGAAGAACCCTACCTGGGCGGTATATTATACGACTGCATCCCACCCGGAAAACGATTTCAGATGACTATGAATCTCTCAGGAGGTGAAAAAGCTATGGCAGCTTTGGCTCTGCTGTTTGCCACGCAAAGGTGTAAATCCGTTATCGTATTCACGTCTGGTTAAAAGAAAGACACCTACTAACACTTCGATGTCTATTTTTCTTATTTTACTTCAGCATCAGCGAGAATCGACCACCTTTTCAAATTCTTGACGAAATTGACGCACCTTTGGATCATAAAAATAGAAAACACATGGTGAAGTATATTCAAGAAAGCAAGAAAAGCCAACAGTCGATCATAATTACACACAGAAAAGAAGTATTCACCGAAGCGGACGTTCTCATCGGGATTAATCATTGGGTTCGTACATATTTTCAATTTTTTTATACGAATATTTTCATACAATTTCGAATATATCGGCCCCAAATATCTTGAATAAACCTTCAGCCGTGAAAAGAAAAAAACTTCCCTATGGGCGCCAATAATAAAAATTGATTTTTAGGGGGAAGCTGGCTCTTTGGAGAACAGAATTCTGCGATTGGACTTGCGTGACTATCAATAGCGATAAGTAAGTTACAACGAGAAGTAGCACATATAGAAAAGATTCAGTACTAATTTTCCCCAAGATCATTTAAATACTGGGAACTTTTAAAAAAATGTAATGCCAAATCGTATTTTGTTAAATCACAAGTTTTATATGTGGACAGGGATGAAGGCAGTATAAGAAATCGTTGATTATTCTTATTTTTTGTTCTTTTTTTTATTGTTCGTAGATTATAAATAATAGACATGATTTTATTTTTCGAATATCTAGTAAATAAGCTCATGTGATCTCATTCACCCTCTCGTGAATTAACATAACCGGGATCAACAAGCGCAAAACGATGTCCATAAAACGGACGAGGATTAGAAAAAAGAGGATCAAAAAACGATCAAACGTTTGCGCAACAAGAAACTTTTGAAATTTGCAAATATTTTTGTGTTGAACTCTTGGATCGTGGAAGTTTTTGTGGCAACTTCGAGAAACGATCAGTTGGCACGAAAAGCTATGTCGGCAATGTCAATCGATCACTCGGCAATGGGGCAAAAGGTCCGATCGAATATCGGATTAAAAATTGTTCGTAAAATTACATTGAATTCAATAAACGGAACGTTATATATTTTATATATTTATACTTTTTTCTTTCTCTTTATTTCCGACCTTTAATTCTATTCCCTCGACGTACAGTGCAAAAAAAATAATAAAAGAGCGTGTCAGCAAGATGTTAAACCATGTTTTTTCATATATTTTTCTCTCGTGTTTGCAATCATTTTTGCTTTTCTCTCCTCGAATGAAAGATTTTCGCGCGTATTGTCGTCGTGTGAGGATTGTATGTTGTCCGATGTACTCGAAGTACCGGTATTTGGACTTCGTTGTTCTGGTGTATAAGCGACTATGCCGTCCAGTAAATTTGCAACTGTTATATCTACATTCCCGGTTTTCACTGAAAAATAACGATTTTATAATGAGACGAACTGCATCATTGTATAGTTCTCGAGGCAATTACTAGGATCGAAGAGGTATTATTATTTACGAAATATTGAAAAGGTTTCGAATGAATAAAAACTGCATTGTGATAAAAACATAATAGACAGCGAAATCATTAACATCTGTGCCAGGCTGGTTAAAATGGGACGAGTGGGACCTGCGGGTATAAATTCCATTTGATTCAAATTGTTTTTTTTTATGAAAAAAGTTTTTTTCAAATAATTCGAATGGATCGAACGTGCTCATCGTAAACGGAAGTTTCTTGCCGGATGTCGATTGACAGTAAATGAAGAACGGGTTTATTGCAAGAATAACCACGAGAATTGAGAGAATTACGATGATCCACGTATTGGCGTCCGAGATGTCGTTAGTGCACACGCGAATTAAAAGTGTCAAGCAAATGCACAGAAGAACTGGTGAATAAAAAAAACTGTGCGTACTTATGTATGCACGTAAAAAGTTATACTTCTTTGATGCGAATAAAAGTCTTATTTCTTCAAATTTGTATTCATGGTATTTAATGCCCTTTATCGATCATTTGACCGGGTTCAAATTTGTTTGAATGCGTAAATAAATTCTTTTTTTATTCACTCCAAAGAAGTATAACTTCTTTCGTGCGTACATACGTACACACAGGTTTTTTTTCAATTCTTTCGTTTTTAAACGCGCTTTTCAGAAAAAAAATACCAACAAATATTCAAGTCATATTCTATGAAATTTTTCATTTTTTTAGAGAAACAGATAAAGTCCAGAAGTGCTAAATTAATGATTGAGCCATGAGAGATTAGACAGTTACCAAGATAAAACAAAATATCTTTATTGCAATATATACACAGCGTCTTGAACAGCGGGCTTCTTCTCGATCTCAGCTTCCTGGAAAAGTCTTATCCGAGTTACCAGGTCTCGTCCAGGCGACCAAGTGAAATCGCGCTGATATAGGCGGCAACTGTAGTACCGACTCCACATTATTAAAACTGGTGCTGCCATCGAACAGATCAAGGCACCATTAGAGATAGGAGGATGAGCACGCTCCGCCGGTAAGCCAAGCCACACTGCTTATACCTATCACGGATACAAATATCGGCCGGATACCTAATAACTGCAGAGCGGGTAGATTCACTTTTACTTTCGTTTTCTACGTATTTCTGTTGTACTTTAAATTAAAAGAATCGTCGGTGTATTTTGATGCAGGAAAGTTACCATATTTATTTATGGTACAGTACTGTATACAATAAAAATGGCTGAAAATTGAAACAGTACTTGTTTTTCTCATTTTACGCATTAGCAGTGAGACAGCTCTTTGGTACGACTCATCAACTGGTGTGGGTCTTTCCATCTACTACTGAGCCAGCCAGCGGCAAATATTTTATTAGGCAGCTACTCTGTCACTTTATTTTATGGTGGAAAAATTGATGATTTGATAAGCTTTAAGCCCTTTAACTTTGTACGATTTTGAAAAGCTCAAGATTTTGTGTACATCGATGTTCTCTAACAATGTGGCAGATAAATAAAAAAAGTTTCGCGGTTCAAATGATCGCTTCGGTTCATATTGTGATAAAATCATCCATTTCCATCTAATCTGTATGATCGCTAATCAAACAATAAAAAAATTCCCCGAGAACGAATAATCTGTTTAGAAGAAAATTATCGATGATTTTGTGGTATTATGATTGTCAAACATTTTTAAAATGACTAACGAGTTTAAAATGTCGTTTTCGATCACTCACTCACCTTTCCTGACCAGAGTCGATTAAGCAAAATCGAGCAGGTGTTTTAATCGAATACAAACGAACAGTAACAGGTCATCGAGCCACAAACCGGGGCCGTGGCTGAAAGTCTGACGTGATTGTATCGGTATATCATCGTTTCCTGGAAGTATCTCGGAACAGAGGATTGGTAACGTTGGTGTGGACAGAAAGAGCGCGTTCCAGTGAAAGAATGTTGCTGATGTTACTGATGACGCGTTTCGTGCACCACGAGAGACCGAGAGACAGACAGAGCTAGAAGCGCGTGAGTCACCCACGCATAACGAGAGTCCCGTAACGAGACAATAAAGTAGGGGGATTATACGAGACAATGTGCGACTTAATAATAATTGTCGAGCAGTCAAGAATAACGCGTGGATGAGAGTAAACGCATGTGCTTAGAGAGTGTATAAGATTTTCGAGTGGCATTTTTTTTAAATACATGTTACAGAAAAGTGCATAAAGAGAAGGTGCAGTTTTATCGCGTATAGCTGGTCTCAAATGTGTATTTTCGAGGGTTCTCGAGCGTGGTAGATACGAAATCAGTGAAGGCTCGTGCGTCGTGAACAACTCGAAGAAGCGGCAAAGGAGGTGGGGCCTCCAGTGGAGCTTCACCGTATATTCGGCGCTATGTGTGCTCTACTGTAGGAGTGTGCGAGACGACGGAGCGCACGTGGGAGAGACGCATAGTGACTCTGAAGTCGGTGAGTAAAAAAAAAACACACACACGCGGAGAACAGTCGGCGCGTGAAAGTATAAACGTTCGCGTGCTTGCTGGTACACCGAGTCTACTGATACACAACGCACAGTGTAAATGTACTTATTAAAGTTACTTGAGACGAATTAAGAGCACAGTTGGCAGTGAGATGTCTGCTGTAATCTATAATCGTTCGTTCACCATGTAAGATATAACTTGAGCAAATATTCCGCGAAATAAAAATTTCTCCGACTTTTATTCGTAAGCGTATCTCGAGAAAAAAAACCAGTTGCCGTACAGGAGAAAGTACGAAGGAAATTGTACATATTCGGCCGCAGAAATAGTCGGCGAGTAAGATAACGCACGAGAACGCGTTAGAGGATAGAAGGCGCGAACGAGTGGAGAATTCCTCCCGGCTTTACAAAACGAAAGACGGAGATAACTGCACTGAGTAGGGACAAAGAATATTTCATCGCGCGATTTCCTCGATGCCTTAAATTTATTCAGATATACGCGGATGACTCAAAACCGCGATGCGACGTCAGGGAGACGAGTTTATATGCGTATTTAAAAAAAAACAAAGGAAATGGTGCAAAACCTCGTATTTACAAGAGCATATTCAAACACACGGAACGAAAATATATGTCAACAGTAATTATAAATACGAGGCTGCGGTTTTGTGGCAAGTTCTTCGTCACGATTGATCGCGTAAAAATTGTGAATAAAATTCCGGAGACTCGACGCTTCGTCCATGATATACGAGACGACCGGGTGAAATTTATTTTTTATTTAATTAACAAAATTCCGAGAAAATCGGAAAGTGAATTCCCTGTAGAAAACCGAGTTAAGCCATACGAATAAAACTGGTACGGTTGATGTAATTATTTATGCAAGCATCCAATTAGTACGAGTTGCACGTTGCACGCCCGAGAATTGCAACAATCGAAGTTTTGACTATGTCGCGGTTGAGAAGTATACGAGAGAAATAAACGGTATTGCAAGTCTCACATTTAAAAACAGTATATGCATGTGTCGGTGCGATACCGCGGGTTGCAGTTCATCGTGTGGGGAATCATAATAATCGAATCCTACACGACGTTGAGCAACTCGTTTAAAGGTAACTCGAAGGTTAGGTTTCCAGTCGAGTCTCTCGATACGCGCGTGAGTGAGCGAGCTCGAAGGAACGCGCGATATAAAACCGAACGAAATCTCGCAGGAGGAACGTTGCTTACATATATTCGAGTATTTTGTATATGTATGTATATACATACGTAACAGCGGAGAGAACGCGTCGTCGTTGCACATTCTCCGTCTCTCCGCGGCTCTTTCGACTTCGGAATCTTACTCACTCGCAGGGCTCGGTGTCGCTCGTTCGTCAGTGGGTAAGTGTTCACTCGCTGCTTTTCAGCGAGGGAACCGTCGCGGCGTGTAGAGAGGACGGCAACACGTCGCGAGAGAAATCAAGACGGGCATTCTCCGTTTGACTCTTGCGAAGTGAGGAACGCATGCGTGCGCGCGCAGTAAAACGGTTTTTGTTTTAAATTATTATTCGGCAACGATGGACGATAAGCGAAACAAAATATAAGATAAAAGAATCGATCGTTGGTCGATCGAGTGAGTGTAAAGTAATTCGTCTTTCTTAATTACAAGTATTAACGATATGCGGAGTGATCATTGTTAAATTTGAATAACGCTATATATATATATATGGCTCATTGTTTCACCAATTTTCTTTCATAATATCGCAACGTGTCAGTGAAATCCTGTCAATTTTAAATCAACGACCTGTGTGTGTATAAATCATCATCACTCGTATTGAAAATTCACTTTCAGTTTTATTATTAATTTATGATAACGCCGAAGTTTTAATTTTGTGTTTTTCCTGGCTTCCTAAACAAGTTTGAATTCAACGTTAAATTGAAATCAATGAATGAGTTCAAAGTCAAGTCGAATTTAAGTCTAATTTACATTGATAAATTCGACCTTGACGTTTTATAGCAGATGCGAAATTTTATTAGACCTTTCTCATCGACCTCAATTCAGATTCAACTATGTAACTTTAAGCCCCAGAATGCATGAAAATAATACTAAAATTTGGATATTTAATTAAAATAACGATTAAAGCTAGAGAATCAAACGTTGAATTTAAATTCGTTCCAACGACTTCCGTGTTGGATTTAATAAATATTGTTATCTCGAATCTAAAGTATTATTTACCGATTGAACAGTCGTTTTAATCCCAACAGTGAGGGAATCTATCCTGGTCCCTCTATCGTAGGATTCGAGGGGGTTGAACTTGCAGGCACGACGCAGCCGGCATTTATTTTTAGAGACTCTCAAAGTTATTAACCCTGTGCGTGTGTCGTACTTGGCTTTCTCTCCTATTCCCTTTTTTCTATTTCCCGTTGGTCGTTGGATTGCACTTGTTCTCCTAAAGCATGGCTGACACACATGCGGTATCCCCACATACTATGGAGAAACAGTCGTAACGTAGATAATTCATCGTCTCGTTGATCCCCGAATATGTTTAATTCCCCTAAACCGTTTCGGGAGAAAAAAGAAAAAGAAACATTAATAACCGTCGTTATCCTCGTGCATATACTTACCGAGTTGCGAGGGTCAGAAATCTTGAGACTATGTTTAATCGCGTCCCGACGACGCCACGTCACTACGCGACATTGATTTGTATTTTTCTTTATATCTTGAAAACAGGTGGCGACGTTCGTGAGCTCATGCGACTGGAATATCTCGGTGTTATTCTGAAACAGACGAGCGACAATGAATAAGAGCGAATTAAAGATAGTGCTTCAGGGAAGCTCAATGGAGACCTCGCAATCGCGAGTGCTATCGCCAACCTCGGCGAATAATGCGAATCACTCACACATTCCTGTACCGAAGATCCCGAGTCTCGTAAAGTTACAGCAGCAACAACAGAACGGCATTGCGAAACAACGTTTCGGCGAGTCCAACGCAACTGTTGGTGTTGGAAGAACCAACAGAATTTCCGTTGCTGCCCAGAGAGCCTCGTTCGAGAGACTGCAGGATTCGGCAAATCAGCATTCTTCCCCGGCCAAGCCCAACCTCAAGTCTCAGAGCTCGATCGGTCTCAACAACAATTCCAACAATGATTGTTCGTCCGTTACCTCGTTACGGGCCAGTAACAGTTACGAGGACAGACTGCAGTCACCGACGATGACGACGACGTCTAATTCAATGTCGACGTCTGTAAAGAGAAACAGTTACGAGAGCTCCAAATTGAATCGAAGCAACAGCTCGTTGTCCTCCGACTCTCGATGGAGATCCAAATACGAGGAATCCGAACGAATGAGGAAAACTCTTCTGCAAAAGTCCGAAGCGGGTAATTCATTGAAATACATGGAAATTATGAGTTTAAGATTTTTTTTTGCTTGATACAGTTAAACTTTGGTCCTGTGAATTTTCATGGCTCGTTGCAGGATGTATTGTTCTTTTTGTCATTTGATTAGTTATACGTTATACAATCGAACGAAGGCCTGAACTGTAAGACGTTAATACGAATTCAATCTCAAACTTCAATTTAATTTGAATTCGCGTTAACGAGGATTGGATCGAGCCCGAATTTGAAGTCTTTTGCGAAAAACGAGGAGGGATAAAAAAATAAAACTTAAAACGACAAAGTGGTCGTAAAAAATGAATATAACGGCCGAAAGTAACTACCGTTGCAGCATCCGTTACTTATTATTCGCTCCTTTCGCTGTACCAAGGTTCTTATTTTCCTCGTGGACTAAAATGTAATGATTTTACATTCGTACAAAATTCCAACGTGTGATCGGACGGTTTGTTAAAATGGTTGACATTAGATAAATCATGGGCCAAATATGAATATCAAATATCTATTTTAAACTATTTCAAAGTTATTGAAATTGGCAGAAATGAAATTTTACTTTTTGTACGAAAGAATTTGTGGGCCGCAAATTTGATGGTCGTCGCCTTAGTCTAGTCGTGGCTTATAACCATCGTTGTAGAATTGATAACGATCTGTCTATTAGTACCATCGGGATCTCTGTAAGTAAATACATGGGCTGGGCACGTTCGAGAACGAGTGAGAGACAGATTTATTACGAGTTCTCGAAAGACACGAGCTCACGACACATGTCTGCGACCGCGGCACGCCCAGCGGTGGCTCCATAGCCCCAGCGTGGACCTTGCCCAGTTCGTGAGAGCTGGTTCGTGATTCATTCATCCTCTTCGTTTCATATACACCACCCAGCGACGTGCCGTAGCATTTTAGTTATGCCGCGCATAGAATACGAATCGTACCGATATCTGACTACACAATACGTGATGTACATGTCCGTCGATCATCGACACGCGTATCTTGATTCTACAACGACGGTCATTACGAAACACGTTCTCGATCGGTTATCTCATTATCGGAAAAATAAAATACCGATGAAAATATTATCGAAATCTTTTCCAGTCACTATTATTATCTTTATGTATGAGTAATAAGATGAACCCATCGCATTTTATTAGTCGTTTGATTATTTTCGATTTTGATCGAAGTAGAAAAGTAGAGAGAGAAATGATTTTCTTGAATTTTTGACTAATATCGACTAATGAACTAATAAATGTAGAAACTAGTAAAAAATGTATTATTGATGTATATTATCATTGCAGGTAATCGAGAACAGGCTGATCTACAACGGAAGTATCGACAATTGCAGAAAGAGAATGATGCGTTACACTCCCAAGTCGGAGACAAGGACCGAGAGCTTCATAAGTTACGAACAGGTGATGTGAATAACCATCGTCAAATCCTTTATATATAGGCAATGTTAAATGGTCTACGATTATTTGTAACGAGAAGGTGCGTCTTAGTTATTAGAAATACTCAATAGTTTTTCGGTTCGCAGTATCGGAGGCCGTTTGTAAGGAGTACGAACAGCTCAAGCGGCAGTATGACGTTGAGACTGGCGCGATGCACAAAGCGATGCAGCAAGCGTCTCAGGTGAGTCTGGATTTCGATATCGCGTCGGTTCGAATTACTATACCTTATAAACACAATACGGTCACAAGCCGTGACCGTGTTATGTCTACGTAATCGTGATGCGAATGCGGCGATAATTTCTGTAACGTACAATTCTGGTCGCAGTGGTATAAACAAAATCGAGCGTTGAAGAGACGCTCCCAGGTTCTCGTGCAGCAATTTCTTCACTCGCGACCGGATGGTTCGCAGACGGAAATGGATCTGTCGGACGAAGTTGATGCAAATTCCGATGCGGATATCGAGGAATTGAGAGAAACCGTTCGGGGTGCGTATTATTTAATTCCGTGTCTGTTTTTCTTTTTTTTTTAATTTAGTCATCGTTATGGATCGTGCGATTTAAATTACGAATTATTTACGAATTTGACAGATCTCAGCCAGGAAGTTGCTCGACTACAAACAGAATTGAATTCAGCGAGGCTACAGGAATTCGAGGCTCAGGAGCAGGCCGCTCTGGCGTCTGCTCAATTGGACGAGGAACGAGCATTGAGAAATAAAGGTATGCGGATTTTTTTCGTTCTAATTTGGGGCACGGAAAAGTATTTGGATAAATTTATAAGATGTTGCAATCATTTATAAATCGCAGTAAAATTTTCATCGAAAATAGTAATTCACGGGAGTTTCCTTAATCTATTTTCTATTCCAGACGAGCATAAACTACGGGAATTGAGGGTGCACAAGGAAAATATGGAGCGCGTTAGCAGGATGGTGGCTGACGAGGTACAAGTGCTAAAGACGCAATGTGACAGTGAAAGAGAAAGAGCAAAGATAATGAAAATCGAAGCCGACAGGGTAAATACTTTTTCGCGTTATTACACGTTTTTCTACTCCTAATAAAATCGTATATTATTCATTTAACGATTGATTCTTAACAGGTACAAAAAGAGCGCAATGTTCTGGCTCACCAAAGTGCTCTTCTGCTGGCGGAAATCAGCGACGATCCGAACGGTCGACTGTTGGCTGTACTTCAGGAAGTCGAATCTCTGAAGCGTCTACTCGAGGAAGAACATCAGGAGCATCAGTCTCAAATCCAAATCCTTCAGGATAAATTGGAGGAAAAGGAGGCAAATCTCGAGTTCGAGATAGTCGAGGAAAAATTGAAACTCGCCGAGTCCGAGCTCGAGATGGTCGTCGAACGCGCCGAGAGAGCTGAAAATTCGGTACAAGAATTGGAAGTGGTGATTCATAATTTGGAGACAAAATTAAGTGAAATGAAGAACGCACTGGCAATCGTACCTCCACCACCACCACCTCCCCCGCCGCCACCACCGCCACCCAAATTACCATCGGGTAATGCTCTGCCATCGATAAGACTCGCGACCAGAGAAAGAATGAATTGTGGTGATCAAAAAGCAGTAGCCGTTGCGGACATGGAGAATATGCTTGGCATAAATCCAAAGAAAACTTTGGCTGTACCGCAACAACCTGGTAATTCATAATCACTTTGCATTTGTTATCGGTCGACGAAAGCCTGTAAAAAATATTTAATTATGTTTCTTTTTGCAGCGATCGACGATATAATAAATCAAATAAAGGGTGGAAGGTTCACCCTTAAACAAACCGATGTGAGTCGCTTTTTCCCTACAATTTTATAAGATTGCCCGAAATTCTATAAACGATCGTGTTTATAATGAGAATCTTTTTTATCGTAGAAGCAAAGAGAAGAGGAGAAAAAAAGACGGCAAGAAGCTGAGAGCGCGTCGCCAGCCGTTTCGGAGATGTTAAATATACTGGGGACAATGAGACGAAGAGCAAAACCGATCAGACAGTCGTTCAAATTCGCTGATGTATCCACGTAACACTTTGATCAAAGACGAGAATCTCAATCGAGCGATGTTGCACACAACGTGCAGGATTGTTAAACGATGGAAGAGAATACAAAAACGTTGGGAGAACCAAGAAGAGAACAACGAAACGAAACAACCAAAATATGTCAAAAACATATCGTCCTCACCGTCCTTTCGCCATCGTTCTAAACAAAATATAATGACATTCATCCTTATTGTAATAATAATAATATTGTTATATAATATATAGATATATTGTAAAAAGCTTGGTACACGTTAATTGCTACGAGTAGCTGTTCGCACGAGATTGCAAAATCCCGGATAATGAAACGCGCTCGTTCGCGCTAGGCAATAAGCTTATACGAATGAGGTATGAGGAACGTATTCATCTACTCCAGTCTCTTTAGTTATAATTATCGCTCGCATGATCTGGATATTATATAAATGTGTGTGAGTTTCGATGAGCCGTGCGATTCGGGTTAAGAGACGAGATTTTTAATTTTATCGAGGCTCGAACGAAGTTTCGTATCTTCGAGTATGAGGACTCGTCTATACGGCACCATTTCATCGTCTCCCTCGGTCCAATTGCCCGCAAAACCACTGTCCGAATCCTTCTCGACCGAGAACTCGAACGAACAGTAAGCATCCTCGGCGAGTATCTCCTCCTCGGGATTGCTCCACAGTATGTCAGGGTCTTCGCTCGAATTCTTCTTCTTATTCTTGCTCTTTCGCTTTTTGCCACTCTCGCCATCGGCGAATTTGTACAATTTGCATATAAGTATGTAATAATCGAATTTGAATGGCATATTTTTACGCGCAGCTCGTTCCATCTCCGAGATTAGATTTTCAAGAAGAGGCACGGATATCTGCGCTGGAATATTGACGAAACGCTCGTTTATCAATAGACCAAGAGCATCGTTTTCGAGTACGGTCTTTACGATGTTGTTGGCGGCATCAGTTGCGTGCTCGCTCGCCAACTGTCGAAGCAAATCCCTGAGTTGCAGGACGCAAGGATTTTGCTGTACAAAAAGTGAAATATCTCTTAAAACTATTCAAAAGTTTCTTAAAAATCGCAAAGATTAGAAGAATTATATACCTGTTTTGCAGAAACATTGACAACGGTCGTGATTCCAAAAACATCATTAACATCATTTTCGTCATCGTCCGAAGCATCTCCATCGTCCGACTGCTTTACTACGGAACCCACATAATTTTGAGATATAATTATATCGGTCAAGGCTCCAAGATCAATGTGCGCTTTAAGAAACAATTGTTGCAACAATGTCTTTATTCCATGGAAATCAGCATCCTGTGGATTTCTTCCTTCAAAGTCAACTTGTATTTCCATTCCCTGCAACGAAACAAGCACTATATGTTATTTTAGTTCAAATTATAAAATTATGTGGCTAGGAGTAAAAATATCCCTAGCATCTTCCAGTTTTCTCCCGAAAGAATTTCTCGTAAAACTGAGGGTACAATGACCTCTCTCCTTCTACTGTATACCGCAGAGTTTATCAACCGGCGCCGAGTAGACAGCAACCCGAAATACCGGCGTGCATGGTGGTAAGATGTATACAATCCAACGCGCACGGACGTTCGATCTGTTACGATATATGGTGCAATGGAGAGAAAAATAGGATGGAAATGCGATATTTCGTCAATTTTTTCGATAATGAATCATTTAACGAACACGAGTCTTGTAGAGAACGAGAAGGACTATACGAGAGAAATAACATAGTAACGAAGCAACAGACAGCCGCGTGTATCGTTTTGAGGTTATGTTAGCGGTGACGCCCTCGGTCACGCCGTACAGTCAAAAATGTCAATGCAAAAACTAACCTGTTGGTCGTCTTCCATTTCCTCGTCATTATCGTCGCTGCTCATCGGTTCCTCGTCATTGTCTTTCGTCTTTTCGTCGATTTCACGTTTCTTCGCCGGAGCAGCCATGATTCTCCCCAATGACACACGACACGTTTATATACTTTCCCACTTGTATTTCGTGGAAGCCGGTCGAGCGCTGCTTCGCGACTGTTTAGCGATGAGACAGAGCGAGATCGCGACAGTTGAGAGAGAGAGGGAAGCTCGTCTGTCGCGCAAATCGTAGTGCGCCGATTCCGACAGTAATGAAAATCATAATATACATCTCTTATAGCCTATTTTCTATAAAGAATTGAAAATGTTCTTTATGATTATCGCCCTTTTTACTATTATCTCATGACCAACAAATACACGGCGATAATTTGCCTTCAACGATAGAATCTAGCCATTACGGAATCTTGGAATTTGCTCGGGGAAGTAATAACACTTCGATGCGCAACAACTGTTCATTTGCTCAAGCGTATATATATATATATTTGTATATAGAAGCTTTCGCCGAGTTTGCGCTCTCATCAATATATATAGATCAGCGCGAGAAATGTGCGTACACGTGCATCACATCATAGCAACGAGAAAGCCCCAACGGCTTGGCGTAAAACTATCGTTGGACTCGTTGTACAATCAAAATTTATAAAAAAGCAATTGCTGTGAGTGCTATCCGCATCGGAAGCTCGGCAATCTTTTTACCATTCTGGCAAGCGGTGAATACAGTCGTGTCGCTGCTTTCGTGAGTCATTATGAGCCGAAGAAAGCCAAATGGCCACAGTGACATGACGAAACGAAAGGGTTGTTCGTCGAGAACGACAGAGAGTGCGAGTAAGTGGCCGGGGCTCGCGGGGGTGTCGAAAGTAAAACGAGAGACCATCGCTACTCGTCAAAGGGGAAGGTCGGAAAGGCGGAAGGAGCGTGAGAGGGAGAGTGAGAGTAACGGGAAGAATTCGACGCAATGGAATAGAAAGCAATGCGCGGTGCTGCGCGCAACACTCGTACTTATAGTACTTGATCGAAGCAGCAGGGGGTGACGCATTTTGTCGCCACTGCACCGACGAAATTCGATTAAAGTTTCTCGCGCATGGCCACCAAGGAAATCCTGTTTTGACGACAATTTTCCAGCAAGCCTGTACAGATGGCACCACATACTGGACTGTACACCTAAATAACGTTTTTTTAAAGGCTCTGCCTCTCGCTTTCATTTTCCCCTCTTCCGGTGCAACACATTTCACTTCCAAATTAACCATAGCTCCGTTTCTACGTCCACGTCGCGTGATTGGTCCCACGAAAGAATCTTCGATCTCAACGATTCGTATATACATTTACTTTTAAAAATCGTGTTACTCGTTCTAAATCCACGAAAATATATGTTTACGGTACGAAAAATGTCAAATACAAATTATTCATAAAACTGTGAAGGATTCTTTAAAGTCTTAACAACGAGACGGTGAGGCAAAGGGAGAATAGAAATACGGGGAAAGAGGGAGAGACAAGCACGAGACAAGATTTGTGCTGACGAGTTACTCTGTTCGTCGACGCGAGGAGACGTCATAGACGCGAAAAAAAAGAGCAGTGCTCCTTGGCGGGGTTGAACGATGGACGGCGCCGCGGGGGCGGGGGGGGGGGGGAGGAGGTGTTACGAGCAGTATATATATACATGCACATCGAAGGTTTGTTGCGTCGTTCTCGCGCGGTCGGGCCGATAGGAAGGGGCTGCTGTGTGAATTCGTCGTCGGGCGCTGATATATATTACTATGGGTTTTCATCTCCCAACGCTGCCGCGCGACGATTTTACGGTGTAGTTCGCGTTGTTCGCTCGTCGCTGGCGTGTATTATCTAAACACGCTCTCTCTCTCTCCCTCTCTCTCTCTTTCTCTGTCTCACTCTCTCTGTCTCTCTCTCTCTCTCTACGTCTCTCGTTTTCTCTGCGCCCTCTGTGTCGAGATTATAACGTGAGTGCGCTTCTCTCGTCGTCACCGTATCCTCTCCTCGTATTAAACATCCAACCTCCTTTATTCTACGTTTCGCACGTTGTTACACAAAGAAAAAAGTAAAGAAAGAAAAAGAAAGAAAAATTAAAATAAAATATTCGTGTACACGAATACGAGAACCTCGACCGGGTGAGACGATGCCTGTATGGTGTGTGTGTGTGTGTGTGCGTGCGTGTATGTGTCCTGCGTGCGTGTCTTATTATTATTTTTTAGATGTCGCCGTACGGCCTAGATGTTTCAACGATACGCAATTTGATGTACCAGTGCTAATTATTGACTGTACTTGACTAATGTATTCTTATATTCATATATGTAATTAATACATATAATTTTGGATATTTATATGTATTATAGACTATGTCTTATCTGGTAATGTTGTTGCTGCTCTGTCACTGACCACATACGCATTAGTGATCGTACGCGGGCTGTTGAATGCATCTCTTTGCGAAATATCATCGTCGCGGACCGAGACCCATCCTCCCTCTGATGTTTCATAATTGTACTACGAGGCATTCCCAAAATCGTTTCGCGCAAACTTTATTTTACCCGTCTGACAACTTTTTTCTTCGTGTATTTTTAATGAAAATTGGAAAATTTTTCAAGGATAAATAAATTTTAATACGCGACGGGCTGTCTCGCCTAATTAACTGTTTGATTAATTATACGGAATTAATTTTTTCGATCAACTTCATTTCTTATTCGCGTGACAAAATACACAGTTTAAATAGGAGCTTGGGTCTGTACACATGTATTAAACGTACCAATGTTTATGTACGAAATTTGAGTTTCGATTTTTTTTTGTCAATGTATTTTATTTCTCGTTCTTTTCCTATTATGTAATATCCGACGCTTAATTGACTTTCTTGGCTGTTGGATGTTTTATCGCTGTCTAGCGGCTGACTGAGTATTACAAGACTACGTCTGGAGAGATAATTGGTTGGAGAAACATCGATTCTCGCTCTGATTCTCGACCTCTCGAAACTTCATATCTATCTGACATTCTTGTTGGGAAAAAACGCTCTCTGTATCGATGGGAATTCGATCGTGTAATGCATGCGTCCGAATTCACACCTATTACCCCATAAGTGTGATATTTTTTAATGTTTATTTGATTACGCTTTCATCCGATTTTTAGACGTTTTTTATCGATATATAACGATGGAAAAATTCCTACATATATATTATATATTCGCCTAGTGAATAAAAAAATACATATACGTTTTTCGGCTTTCGGTTATGCTCCGATGATAAATTATGTTCAAGGTATCGAGGTTCAACGAATATGTATCGTCCTTGTAAATGCGCTTTAGGTTCATATCGATATAGAATTATCACGTTACTCTCCGTTATTACGAAATATGTCAGCGATAAACGCTGAAGCATATTGTTATATATATAAATATATAAATAAATATATATATATATATAGCTGTGCTTATAGTGATTATCGGGCCATATTTTAGTAATCAAGAGTGCAGCATCGTTTTGCAAGAAAATCGTCGGGGTAACAAGAGTCAGCTAGAGACGTATTCTTTTTAAAAAAGTATCTAGCGTTATAATGTTAACGCGTCTATCAACGTATAGATTATCATTAATGGAATCCGCTGTATCGGGGAAAATAGAAAAATCAAAACATTACTCGATAGATTCGTAGACGAAACGTAAAATGTAGGTCAACGGCTCTGCCGGGATCGATCGATCTCGCGCATTCACTTTTCTCTTAGCTCCCGCACCAGCTCTACGTCAACTCTCTCCCTCCTTCACCCTTACGCTCTCCCTCTCTTTCACCTTTCTGGGGCTCCAGCAGCCACGTCGTCTTAGACGATACGGTACATACCTCGATTGTTTCCGGGACTCGAAACGTAGGTAATTTCTACGTCGACGGATAATTTATTCGTCGATTTAATTTGTTCGCTTTTGAACGACGGTCGATATCATTGTCTTTCGTTCGAAGTGTTTCGTTTTTTCTGATCTCTCTCTCTCTCTCTCTCGCTCTCTCGGCCTCGTTCTCCTTCGAAAACAACGGGTATACACAATCGCGTTACGAGTATCCTTGTCCTCGTGTGCTGATTGTCCATCTCCGGCCACCAACCTTCGTTCGATATTGCTTACAATACCTCTCTATCTCTCTCCTTTTATTTTGCTCGTTTGCGAAGAAAAAAATAAGAACGGTGGATACGTTGGAATTATTGAAATACTCACGGTGGAAACTATAATTGGATACTCTCTGCGATAACCAATTATGGAAATTGAGTCGAACCGAAGGAAAATTCCTATTAACAATTTCGTCACGTACATTTCAATTAATTCTTTTGTTCATCTCTATATATTGTCGACGGGGATGCAAAACCAACACCTTCGTTACCGCAGCTGAAAAAACAAAAACGTTTTATGCGCGATATAAGGATTTAATTATTTACTTAGATCTCGTCTTCATTAACGCAATACAAGTTAACAATATCGATTAACTTCAAATTCATAAAATCAAAGATTAGCCAAAAAACTATTTAAACGACATAAACAAATTTTTTTTTCAAATCCCAGCTATAATTCTTCTAGCGAAAAATTCATCGTTGTACTTACCCCCATATTTCTAGAACGAATTCTGTTACGTTTTAATTTTCTTTTTTAAAACCCCGTTTTCGATAAAGCATACGTTTTCGAGCGTTACATGGCGTAATTTTCGTTCGAGCGTCCTAAGAACGGATAGAAAATTGGTGTGTTAACGTTCAGCCCGGTAAGTCGCGAAAGTGATAACGCGATAAAGTTTTTAAAGCCATTCTCTCGACGATACAGTAATATATTGTATATAATATGCCAAAGAGCGTAAGGGCGGGAAGGGGTAGGAGAGGAGAATGGGGGTGAGGAACCCGCAATGAAATTAAGCCATCTGGGTACATGGTAGGGGCGTGCTAGTCGAGTATACCAGGCTGGAGCAACTGGTTGATTTATCGGTGGCGCTTTCGCCTAGTGAAAACTACCCGCTCTCACATGGCTCGCGAGGAGGGTTTCAATTGGGTTACGCCTAGCTCACAAATTGCTTCATTCAAACGAGATTCAGATCCGCGCGGCTTCTTCTTCGCTTATATAAGCGATTTTCAACTGAAATTTTACCGCATGTGCTGCTCCTGTAAATTTTTCAAGTAGCGGCAGTTAAACGTATCGAGAAATCCCCGGGTTCCTCGTGTGTAACGACCAACGATACTTACGGAACGATACGGCGAGCTCCCTCGAGATTTGCGGGTAGCTCGGGATTATTTTCGAACGACGCGCGATCCCCACGGGAAGATAATTTATTTATATCGAATTGCCAATCCGCATAATAACTCGCATATGCCCGATGCGAGTGATGCGTCAAATCGCTTCTAAACGCAGTTCTTTCCTCTTCTTCTCGAGTTCCTTAAGCTCGAGATAATTTTCAAACATAATTTAAACGATTTTTATGTTTAGTATATAAAAAAGTGAAAATTTGTTAACTCAACTTTGTATTTCATTTTATTAATTTTATATTAAACAATAGAAAGTTGTTGAAATATTTTTCCAACATTTCGATACAAATTTCGTTTGTTTTATTAATTTTTGGATCGAGCGATTAAAGTTTTTAAGTGTTTTCGCACGTTTCTACGCCGGGTCGCATTTTTCTTTGTTTGGACAATTCGTTTTTTAAAGGGTACTTTAATTACTTTACTTTAATTACCACGATGATTAAAGAAATATTCTATATACACTGGGTTGTTTGGTAGCAGTGAAAAAGGAAAAAATGAAACAAGGCGAAAAATGAAAAAAGGATTACTAATTATCGTTCCTTGTCGGTGAAAAAGAAATTACCTCAAGCCTATACAAAAAGGAAACAATGTACCTATATATAATTTCGTGACTCTATACTCTTTTTCTCACGACTGTCGGCGACCGCGACGGTGGCTGAGAGGGTCTGCGACGATGTTGCGGACGACCGCAACGTCATTTTAAAAGGAGTCTTTGCTCGTACACGATGTACCTACCGCGGCGATCGAGTACTCTATCGTGACGTCGAGAGAGCCGGGACGGGTTTTTCATCGTGTATACGATAATATTCCCCGGGCAACTGGCCCGAGTATCCTCGTGGGTGTCTTTGCATCATCCCTCGCCGCTTTCTATCGCTCGACCGTGCTTCCGCACCCCCGGCAGAGACTCGACGGCGAGACACGCCATGGCCCAGACAACCCGTTGGAATTAATTGCATTTGCGAGCCTTCCTTTATCTCTCTCTCTCTCTCTCTCTCTCTCTCTCTCTCTCTCTCTCTCTCTCTCTCTCTCTCTCTCTCTCTCTCTCTCTCTCTCTCTCTCTTTCTCTTTCTCTTTCTCTTTCTCCCTCCCGTTTCTCTCCCAGCCCTCTCTGTACGTTTATAAAGCTTCGGCAAAACGGTAGCGATGGCCCCCACTACCCTCTTATCACCGAGCTCTGGTTCGTGCCAACGGCGTGGGCTGCGAGAATCGTCGTAGTTGGAATATGATCGTTCGCGCGTAGATCTTTTTTACTCTCGGACGTTTCGAACGTCTCTATTCGTATTGTAATCTTTCTGACTATCCGTTTCGTACACATAATTCCTCGGATTCGCTTCCTTCGGATATCCTCGTTGTTATCCAAGACGAGACATTCTTTTTTCTAGTCAAGGGTCATTGTACTTTGTGTTTTGGTATATTTGATCCTTTCATGGTAAAAGATTGTGAAATTGTTTTGAAAAAACAAATTCTGTGATTTGTCAAAGTAGTTTTGATATTAGAAAAATTTATATTGATTTAGGAGTTGTATGTAGTGGTTCATCCTATTCGATATTTTTTACATTGAAATGTTGTGAATTTTTTTTTTCGTAGTTTAATAACTTTAAATATTTTTTATAGAAATTTTGTGTTTTGTTTATTCTAGAGATTGTACATAATATTTCGCTCTCTTCGATATTTTCATGGTGCAACGGCGTGAAATCGAAAAGATAATTCATATTAATTTAGGGGCCGTACGCAATATCTCGCCCTGTTTGATGTTTACGAGATGGAAAGTCGTGACTTCTTTTCGAAAAAAAAATTCTGTAAATATTCGAAATATTTATAATCCTAAGACGAATTAATATTAACTTTGTGTAATGCTGTATTGCATATACCTCCCTATTTTATATTTTGAAATGTATTTAAACAAAACGAGTTGTTCGATTTTTAAACATCAAAAACAGACTTTGCTTAAGGAGGTACGGTGATGACCATGCTAGTAAACTTAGAGTCTATTTTGCGCCGCAATACCGACACGTTTTATATATAATACATATATGTATATTTCCTATTTTTCGAGAAATATTTTTTAAGTATTGAATTTCGAGTTTCTTATTATTTTTATAATATGGAAAAAAACGTAATAATCTATTACTCCACTTCAGTAAAACGCCATATCGTCGACGTTTGACATCGATGGCTGTCATCGGTCTCACGCGCTCGGCTTATTATTTGGTTAAGATGGCTACTGCTACGTCACGTGACGCGTCGCTCTTCGAATACTTCGATTTTTCTCGACTTTACTCCTGAATTGATTGCTCATTATTCCGGTGAGCTTTCCGATTCAAGCTGCCTTATTGATCATAAAAACTCAACGAATGCAACCATCAGCTTTTTTACGCGTTTCTTGGCCTCCAAGTGCCATCAAAAAATCGATATATGAAACGACAGGTACATTTTGTCGTCTACGTGTGTTAAATGCACTGACTTTAATAATTAATATCTCGGAAACTATGCGGTCAATCTCGTAGAAACTCCGCTTATGCATGGATGAAAGGCTCGACAACGCTATACAAAAAAATTGGACTTTTATCTTGGAGTCGTTCCAATCACCGAACCTCCATAAGAGTTTTGAAAATTGTAATTCTTTCATTCGTCGACATTATTTGCGTCGTTAAAAAAATAAATTATCATTCGAAGTCCGTGCCTGATTGCAGTCCTTGCTTTAATAACTCTAGTACCAAATACGTGAATTAAGGCAACCGGAATTTTAATAATGATACTTGATTCTCGTAATTCAACTTTCCCTCCTCCAATGATTCAATCTCCGAAAACAATTTTTATCGAGATGGTCGAATCTGATGGATCTTATAGTTGCAAAAATTGTCTATTGTCGGGAAACTCTATTTACCAGGTATAATTATGGTATATAATCGCGTCACCGACGTTATATCACGCCGCGCCGGCTGAAACAACTTTCCAAGCGGAAGCGATAGAGTGCCTATATACCGATTCATGTGTCTCTATCCGTGCGAATTGTATCGGGGTTATCTCATATATATTGCGCATGTGGAGGTGGTCCGCGCAGTGATACAACGAAAACGAAAAGGTTACAGGTCTCGCGTGTTTAGGATCAAAGCCCGTATCGGTGCACTTTGACGAGGAATGGGAACGCGCGTGGGTCGAAACGGCCCGATTTCTACGTATCTACATATATAAAAGAGACTCGTGTAAAACTCTCGGGATTTTCCGGTACCGGCCCGATCGATCCCGGTACGAGGCCAGAAGCATCAGGTTTTTCACAAAGATGAAGATAAAATAAAACTTTGCGTCGCGTTGTTAAAAAACGAGAAGAAATATTTTAAATATTATTATATTTAAAATATATTTATATATATATATATAACGCAATTACTGTTCGTTAATCTCGCTAAAACTCAAAAACGGCTTGACGGGTTTGATTAATTTTTGTTTTGTTTTATTCGCTCTAATACGCTAATACGCTAATACGCTCAACTACGTGATTTACAAAACTCTTCTTTCTTCCGTGCAGTTGTGTAAAATTTATTACATTTCAAATCGTTTTTCGTTTTTTCGTGAAAAAAAAACGTGGATTTAAAAAAAGAGTTGTTAAAAGTGAATTTACGTTACATTTTACGATCATTTATTTTAATCTGTGATTCTATCTGTCAGAGTGAAATTGACAGATTTTATTAACTGTAAAAACAATTCCGTGGCATTTTACTGCGTTCATTACAATGCCGAGGAGAAAACGAGCTGACATAGGTCGTCGAAGTCAATGAAATGTGCGACGAGCACGTTTGACTTCGACGCACCGCAAAACAAAACAAAAAACATAGTTCATCAGAAAGCTTTACATTGATTAACTGTGACATAAAAGAAATTGAGTTCATTTGGATTGTAAGCAAGTTACAATTAACAACCAAACGAAATTCACACCGTATAAGATGAATCCAGTATTATTGATTGCAATGAATTGAAGTTGGAAACGTTGATTAGGATTGATTACAGCTAACCACAAGTTAGAAATAAAAAAAAATCAAATCGGTCAAACCAATTCATTTTCTCATAAATTTTGTATGCAACGTTTTCTTTAAAATTCTGCGACGGTACGAAGTTCACCGGGTCTTATAGTTTAAAAAATATATATTAAAAATATAAATAATAATAATCATAATAACGAATTGAATCGCGTTTCGTTGGCTCGAAGCCAGACACGTCGAAATTTCACTTCGGCCTTTCATTCTCGGCCAGAACTTTATGAGCTGACCCGTACAAGTGCCGGTGTCGTTTTCATACACCGTGATATGAATTGGAACAAAAACGATCGTCTACGCAAATTATCACCTCTGTTGGAACAAAGAGACGGCCTATAAGAGATCGACGACAAAAATATGAAAAAAAAACGACAAATATAGAACCGCACTACCGATGATTGGAATTCAAAAGTTGCACCGTCGCTTTCGTTCCCCTGACAAATGGTCATACGTATACGGTTTATACACTTTCAGAGTCTCTCTCTCTCTCTCTCTCTCTCTTTCGCTCGTCTTTAATAACAAGATAAAAAAAGAAACGAAAGATAGAGAGATGGAAAGAGGGAAAGACGAAGAAAGTAGGTGGGTGGAGCGGAGAGGGGGGAGAGATGAAGTAACGGAGGACCGAGAAGAAAAGAGAGACAGAAGAGCTTATACAGAGAGTCGAGACATAGACAATGCTCGGCTGCCTGGAATTATAAGTAGGGAGGGCGAAGCATTGTCCCGTTGTTCTTTCTTTTTTGATATTATAGTTAGTTATTCTCCTCTCCTTTTTTGCGATTAATTATCACTTAACCGTCGAGCACCTCGAGCAAACGAGACGCTCCTACGCATCCACCTTGAGATTTCTTCTTTCCTCTGGCTCGTTCAAAATAATATAAATAAGGAATATATTAGGAAGGACGATGAAAAAGAATTAATGCAAAGGAGACTCGCACCATAATTCCGTTATTTTCTTCTTCATCGTCGTGTCCCTCTTTTTTCTCGTTCGATGGCGCTTTGCCCCGTAGGCTGGGAAACGCGAGTCTCGATAATACTCATAAATACAGTGGCCACGTGTCGCGAGGGGGAGTTTGCCCGTCATCGCTACTTCGTATATATACACGCCCTCAAAAGGGAGAAATCGCATCCCTTTCGATCGCCGAAGGATATTAAACTTCTGGCGGTGCACAATGCTCGCCCGGTCGTCACCTCTCTTCCTCCTACACCTCGTCGGCTTCGATAAACGTTCATCCTCCCTCGCGATGTTCAATCCCCGCACCCTTTGTATCTTCTATTTTCGTTCCAGCTACACATAACGGAGCAGAGCTTGCATCCATCAGCTATTCGTAGAAAGCTCGTGTATTATATACACTCGGTGTACGAAAGAGAAGAAAAACAAACTTTATAACATTAAAGAAATGCAAGGTTTTTTACACCACGTATTTTTTATACGTCAGGATTTATTAATCATTAACTTAGTTAGGTATTAACTAATCATATGGCATTATAAAAATACGAACGCATAATATTAGTAAAAAGATATTAAAGAAATGCACTTTTTTGTTTGCTTTTTAATTACGTGACGTTAATGCGATAGAAATTGTTTCGATCGTCTCTGTCGTATTAATTTTTAAATATTACAGACGTGAGAATGATGAATTTTACATAAAAATATATTTAAATACGAGATGTTTTTATAAATTAGAATTTTACGTCATAGTCGAGACTAATCGATAGCGCTCCACGCGATCGTAGATATTTTATCGCGATGTCGAGAGAGTCGAGTGAACTCTCTCACCGTTGAACTATCCGGCCTGAATCGAGGTATCGTACAAACATCGATAAATGAGGCTTACGGAATTGTGGAAAGGGGTATAATAGTTGTATAGAGAGAGAAAGGGACGCGAAAACTTCCCGGCACGTCTGGAATTTCTTTCCTCTTTCCGTGTATGCCCTTGCTCGCTCGTTTTTCTTGGCGAATTCTACATCTCTAAGATACGCGTGATACACGATTCGAGTAATACACCGCAACTGCCGACACGAGAGACACGCTCCTATATCGTAAAAATTATTGTTCTCTTTTTTTCGATTCTCGAATGATAAACAACAGCCGTAATACGTATTGTTACATTTTGCAACTTTGTCTGTCGAAACTCCGTGCGGGTCGCTTCGAGCTCGACATACGCGAGCTTTTCATACCAATGACATCCAAAATCTTCTTTATTTCTGCAAAGATGAGATTTATTTTTTCATGTTTAGAGACAGCTTTTTTTAGCTAAGGACATAAAAAATCATTTCGACTCCGGGTAAAAGAATAACGTCGAGCAAGCAGTATATATATATATATATATATATATAAAAGGAAGGGGGAGTGGTGAGATAAACGAGACAATGGAGATGACGATGATGATGTGAGAGGAGAAGATACGGAGCGGAGATGTGTGAGAAAGAGAATGGCAGCTGGTGGAGGGCGACCTTTCGCGTGCAGAAGTGCGATATCCCACGGTCGAAACGAGCAACGCGCTAAAATCTTCTCTTATTCTCCTTGATGCTTCTTCTATTGCTGCTGGTTGCCATGAGCCAGGGGTCTATGAGCACCGCGGTATTTTAACAAACAAAAGCCTCGGCGAAGAGAAAAACCGTTCTACCGGAGCTTTTTTAATTGCATATCGCTCTCGCGCTCACTCGTCCGTGCTTCGTTGTGAAAAATATGCTGCCGAGGGAAAAAGTTTTGTTTTTTCGTTTTTCTGTTTTTTTTTTTGGTTTTTGTTTTTTTGTTCATATCTTTGGGACTATTATGATTACTGGCAATTGGATGGTGTTTATGAGACATCGGTTAGTTGCAACGCCTAGCCCATAACTCATCGACTTCTATTGATCATCATTGATTATTATTATTATATTGGAGAAATTCCATACACGAAGAGTGCCAAGAATGCTAGTGCATGGTACGGGAATAACTGAGCCATTCCGTGGTTATGCATAGTTCATTAACGATTATGTTGATAATCACTAATTGTGGAGAAAATACGATAAATTAGTAATATCGTGCATGACCTTTAGAAAGATTTTTTACCGATCAGTTTTTCGGGATTTTTTTTTCATTCGCTTATAGGGTATGTTATTTGAAAAATATTATGAATAATTATTTTAGATTTTTCAATAATTAGATCTAATGATGTAATAATTGGAAGTATAAAATATTGATTTAATACAATTGTTTATAATTTTGTGTAAATTTCAACTGAATTGTTACACTTTTATAAACGCCTGGATTAAATTATTTTCAGACATGATTTGATATTTTAAACCGTTAAGGAGGTTCTCTCGATACGTAGTTAGTCAAAATATATAACTTATAATTCACGGAGTACTGGATTTAGTAATGAGAATGTGTGTGTATGAATGTATAAATAAAAGTATTACGTAATTTGTACTTAATACTTAATTTGAGTTGTAATCACATAATTATTATTCAATTTAAAATGATGTGTAATATAAGGTAAAAAGTAATGGATATGAAACATGGACTGCTAGATGGATTCGAAATGTTCGACATTGTCAAATCCGCCTCGATGCATGAGAAGAAGATACACTACATATATCCGATTATTATTGCTTCATTACTCCTTTCGTAAACACCAATTAAATGTTCTTAAGAACATAAAATAAAGCTTAGTTTTTATTCTTTCGACTATATAAATTTCGTCAAAACTTATCCATCAATTACTAAGATATGACGGATAAAGTATAGCCAACTCACGGGTTTTTTTTTTATAAGAGTCTATGTAAAAATATGCAAAATATAATTGTTGATATCTCGATTCATAGGTACCCTGGACACATCAAAATTTAGACAAGCTATTTTTACATATTCATCTGATATTCTGCAAAGTTTCATCAATTTCCGTGCATCAATTCCGTTTCCAAACAAATTTCCTTAAATCTGATAATTTAATTATTGAAGAGCGAGTGAACAAATTTGAAAAATAAACTTCAAGAAAAGTAATATATTTTTCAAAATTTCATCGCATATGACCCGAATCACAGGGGATTTGAGAAATTAAATACAAATATCGGGGTTTATCGATTACAGTTTATAAAACTAGACAAATAAATAAAAATAATCAAATAATGAAAATGACTTAAAAAATAATACTTAAATTTTGTTTAAATAACCGTATTTGAGTATTGGCCGGTGGGACCCGTTTTATACACTTACACGATAAGTTTCTCGGTTTTCGATCGGCAATAAAGAAAAGAGAAACGAGGAAGGGAGACAGGAAGAGATTCCGATTTGAAATTCAGTGCTCGAATCACGGCTCTGCGTGCGGGGCGTCGCGCACGGATGAGTTTTCCTAGGAGGCAGGGTGTGAGAAATTCAACGGTAGAGAAGGCGAGAAGGAAGAAGAAGAAGAAGAAGAAGAAGAAGAAGTCGTCGTTTCGCTCTGGCAACGGAATTCGATGGAATATATTCGGGTAGCCACGGACGGAATTTTCGTCGCATGATCGAACAATGAGATTTGCGCCGTGAGTAACCGAGGAAAAGTTGCGACCGACACGGAAGCAAAGAAACTGAGAAGTGGGGAAAAAAGGACTATTTTCTTAAAATATATATACACACTTCGACGATAAATAAAATGCCATATCACGGGATTCGTGAGGGAATTGCGTATACCGCGAGAGCGATCGAGTGCTCGGAGTCCAGAATTTCTATTGAATTTTGAGAACACGGCCAAGCCGAAGAATTTTTACAATGGAGTACGCATTTCTCGTCGTCAGAAATCTCGATGCCGTTACGTCGATGAACGAGGGCGAATAAATCCAGGGGTGGAATTCTGCAAGGTTCGAAAACAATAACGATAAAAAAAACACGAATTATTCGATGATGATATTCCTTAATAAAATACGGCATTTCTTTTTAACGAAATTACATTTTTTGTTCATCAATGCATCGAGAAACCATCTTTTTTTCTTACAAAATTCAGAAGTTACTGTGTTTTTTGTTCGAAACGAAGATCGACCTTAACGAGTTTTAACGATTTAGAAATATCGTCGATAGCGAGTGAGCGTAAATTGCCTTTCAAAAGAATGCGCGCGCTGTTGAATGTGTGCGTTTTTTGAAAAAATAAAAAAATCTAGAGGATGGAGAGAATTTTCAGACTCGAGAATATTCGTATAAATTCGCGATCAATATAAATATTGCTCACAATATTTCATATTACGACTTTTTGACACTCTCATTACACGCGTGTACTCATTTTATACGAGTTGTCAAATTTTTTCCGCGAAACAATACAATTTTACAGAAAAACCGCTGATCCGATAGAAAAATAATAGTTATCTAAGGTTATCAGGGGTTTCCTTAAAAGATCGATGAAAATAAACCGCGGATCGTTCGAAATTACCATTACCGGCAGATGTATTTTCAAACGAGTTCGTCCCGATTAATCGAGTGTCCCGAGTAACACGAAGTCCCGAAATATTTTCAATTCTATGAGCAAACAAAATATAGAAAAATCTACGTTCTAAACGCTAAAAATGCGATTACTCTAGTTTACCCAGAATCTCGATGCGTTACACCCACCCGTTATACAGTCGAACGTAAATAATTCGCGATTCCCTGATTACGAAGTCAAATTAGATTTTTTCTCGTCGTTCCTTAAAAAAATTTACAACACAATTTTCCTGCCAAAAGTTCACGACAAGCTTCACTCGACCTTGCCATTCATTTATCCCCAAAATTGTCTGTACCACATGGCCGACTCGAGGTTCGAAAGTTTGTTAAAGATTGAGATTTTCATTTTTGGTTTCAACCAATTTTAATTCGATCGAATTTATAGTTTAAACCATTGACAAAAAATACACCGTATGCCCGGAATAAGCAACGTCTGTAACGTTGTTGCAATGCTCAGCCGTAGAAGCATGAAAACGTACCTACGTAAGAGAAACTAGATAATTCGCCGGGAGTATTTCCGACGAGCTCGAGGAAAACTTTTCATCTCAAAGCAACTATTTAAGGGGATGCCATGTCGCTGTTGGAACGTGACGTTGAGAATCCATCCAGCGTCCAGGATGGATTCTCGAGACTTCTGATGGCGCGGTTAAGGGATGGCGGTGGTGGTGCTGGTAGTGTAACGGAGGGAATATAGTTTCCTTGATGCTCGAAGCATCGAGGTTCGGGGGGCGCGGAGAGCCAGTCCGGCAGAAGCTCTTTCTCGTTTCGCTAGCGAGTGGCCTCTGTCACAGTGAAGAAGCACGAAAGACCCTCAAAGCTCTTCTTCCATCCTCCCCTCGCCACTTCTTCTTCGCCGAGCCCCCTCCGGATTGCTCGACTTTGCCGGTCAAACGCGAATAGCGGACCAACCTAGCTCCAAAACTATAGAGATGAAAGCTTATATACAGTCATGGCATAATGTATAGGTACAATGGCGCAAAGCTATGATGGAAAATTGGATATCAGCAGCTTATTATCAGTCTAACCCTCCCCCTATCCAGATTTTTCAAGGTACCCTTTATACCATATTACCTGAGCGCCCCCTCTGTGAAATAAGAAGATTTTGTCGTCACTGTTGCCATTACGTAGAAATTGGGGTCTCGTTTGGCTTCGAACGTCAAAAATTCTCATTAATAATAATAATAATAATAATAATAATAATAATAATAATAATAATAATAACGATACAAGTAATTAAAACATATATTTGTTATTATTATTATTATTAACGCTATGTCGATAAGATCAGCGTCACTAAATCCACATATCACTTGATCTCTATTTTAGCTATTAGATCCTTAGGATATGGAGCAAGGACGATGATTTACTGGTGGAAAGTGCGTGGAGTATGGTTTGGTCGTATAATAACAAACTTATCGTCCGCAAGGTGAAATCGGCGTATGTAGTATATTATAGAGGATAAATGTTTTGTCGCAACATTTTAAATATTTCGGGTAAACAAATAAACGAACATTCGAAAAGTGTCAATGTAAAGAAGGGAAAATAATTTCCTCGGGTATCAAGTATATTGAAACATAGACCTAAATTACGGCGGTTATACCGCAAGTACGGCTAACGACTGATAGTTGAGTCGTTTCTTTTTGTGATTGTCGAAATTGAAAGGAATTGGAGGAACGATTTCACTTCTTGTTCTTTTGTTTTGTTTTTTTTTGTTTTCTAATCGATTCGCGAGTCTCACGACTACATTTACCTTGTCACAGGTACACTTTTTTTTCGGTAAAATTTTGTTTTTAATCTGATCAAAGAGTGATACAATTTGCCCATCACGTCGGATGAAAAAATTATCAGTGAAACGATTAATTATTGTATTATGTTTCGAAACGGCAAATAGGGAGTAACAATTGTGAAAAGCGCGAGAGTTGCGAAGAGGCTGCCGATGCTTCAAGGCCGAGGCGAACGATTGTCCCTGTGCGCGATTGCGGTCTCCTGGACAACCCGAAGAGAGAGAGAGAGAGAGAGAGAGAGAGAGAAAGAGAGAGAAAGAGCAGGAGAGAGAGAGAAAGAAAAACGGAGCGAAGGGAGGGGCAGAAAGAGAGAGAAGGAGAGAGAATCTGGTGAATAGTGTCGCGACCGCGTGCAAGTTCCAAGCTCATCATCGGGGAGAACTTTGGGGAAAAAAATCGAGCGCGAAACTCTCGGCAGGCAGGCAGGCAGGCAATTCTATGTAGTAGGAAGGGTAGTAGAGGACGAAAGGGGTTGTGCTTACCAAGGAGAGGAGGGTGGCCGGTGCGTGTCTTGGTCGAAGGGCGCAAGCTCGAGGTCGTACCTAACTCTCCCACTCCGTGCTTTACGTGGGTGGAGCTTTCGGGAGAGCCAGCGCCGCTACGCCAATACATATCCGGTGAAAATTCGCTCAGTCCTTTTCACGCTCGTAACGCGCTCGACGCACGCCCGTGCGTGCCCCGAGCTCGCTTCATCCCGAGAAGCCGCCGCTACCCTAGTGCGGCTCGCTCGAATATATCGCTACGATTTTTACGGGCGTACGTAATAATATTGTAATAATAATAATAATAATAATAATAATAATGTAATAACAATCATAATATCAACAAATGATAATGCTAATAATGCTAATAATAATAATCGATAGATAAATTAATAATAATAATTAACAAAAAAAAAGAAAATTATTCACCATGGTCGAAAGATGACCCCTGGTGGAACATATAGTGCGTCGATGATCTCATAATGTTCGTCGGATATCGGAGTAGAGACTTCCACGAGGCTTGTACGAACGATCGGCCTCCGGGCGATTCGTGCCTACTGCGCCAAACTCGAAACAACAATGTCCGTCTCTTCCATTTCACTACCGGCTTGTCCCAAAAAACTACAAAAAAATGACCTTGTCCTCGAGCCGAGAATCTCTATGCGACCGTGTCTCATCGGCTCCTTCTTACTTTGAGTTTTGAATTTTGACTCTTTCTCGTAATCGATTTAATTTTAGTTCGTCAATGTAAAAAAACAAAAAGAAAAACAAAAAAAAACAAATCCGACATAATAAAAATCGAAGTAATCGCATTGAATGAAAATCAACGATGTGACTCAACGTACTCACGAAATATTGCGAGCAATTGTGCAATAATCGATGAACGAAAGGCGAAGAACATCGACTGTGTGTTTTTTTTTTTTTTTTCAATCGTACCTCTCGCCCGAACGCTTTTTACATATCTATTTTATGCCTCGTATTTCACGTTCTCTCGAATTTCACACGCCCTTTTCCTTCGCGACCTTCGCCATTATATCATCCTCGCTCGAAAATATAATTTTACCTCGTTGTTTCACAAATATCTCGAAACCTCTCGAGCAAAGTTCTTTTACACATGCATCAATTTGTAAACGCAGCTTACTTCGCCGTTATGCATGTATCTCGGGTGTAGCGAGATAAAAAAAGGGAGAGAAAGAGAGAGAGAGAGAGAGAGAGAGAGAGTGAGAGTGAGAGAACAAATGTCGATGGTGCGTACAAATTCCATAAGCACCGTGGTTTTCTGGGCTTTATATAAACTTCTGTGAACATGCTTTAACTTACATTGACCCGAATATACGAGATATATATATACATTACGAAGGACATATTTAGATACACATACATGTGTTACATTTGTGTAAGTCAACCTCGACAAAAAAAGGGACAGAGAGAGCGCGAGAGAGAGAAAGAGAGAGAGAGAGAGAGGAAAGAGAGAGAGAGAGAGAGAGAGAGAGAGAGAGAGAGAGAGAGAGAGAGAGAGAGAGAGAGAGAGAGAACCATTCACCGCGAATTACCTTCAATCATGTGCCGACTCGCCGGTCACCTTTTCCGTCTCTCTCTCCTCTCTCGACGATTTCAACCTACTCGTCTCACACAGCAAACACCATACTTTTACACGATTTCCTCTACTCGTGCACCTGAAACACACCTTTCGCTCTCCCTCGTACCTGTTCCACCTGTGTCTGATTATCCCCCGACACTCACACACACACACAAACACAGTGGGAGTAAGAGAAAGAGACTGAGTGAGAGAGAGAGAGAGAGAGAGAGAGAGAGAGAGAGAGAGAGAGAGAGAGAGAGAGACGCACACAAACACATTTGAATTTCGCATACACACACGAAATGATGAGAATCGAGCGCGCGCGTGGCTCGCAAGAGAACTCCTCTATCCAAGAGGCGAAAGTCCCCTGCGCACTCGTCGATCGTTGATCGTTCGCTCCTGGTGGTTTTCCACACCGGCATTTTTTTATTTTTCACGCTTCGGTCCATATCGACCAAGTTCGATATCGCATCGATAATTTGCATATTTCTGTACTATAGAATTTTCTACCCCACCCCGAGTGAGAATAAAAATAAAAAAAAATTATACAAGTATCGAACTGTGCGAAGAGATAACGTGTTTTTGTTTTTGTTTTTGTTTTTGTTGTCGTTATTGTTGTTGTTGTTGTTGTTATTGTTTTGTCTATTCGCAGATCTCGGATGTAGGGAGGCAGGCGTGCGGGTGATAGCGGTGCGGCAAACTGTGTTGTAAATACGTGCGGGAGAGACGAGAAGGGAGGAGGGTGAATTTTCGTGTGGGTGCTGCGAGTGCAGATTTTGGTGTACGGTGTGCGCGATTTACAATACTATCGGGTTTTTATGAGGCACGAGGACGCGTAACGTAACACACACACATGTATATAATCGAGAGTGGGGGTGCCTCGTTCAATAATACAAACGTGTAACGCCGATAACTACAACAACAACAACAATAATAACAACACGATCATCGAGGCTTCACTTCGTGCTGACCGTGCGACTAAAAGCAACGATAGACCGAATTGAACAACCCGGAAAACGCGAGAGCGGCAGGTGCTGCGATCGACGCGTACGAGAGCCGGCAGAACGAACGGAAAATGGAGTCAATCGTCCTGCGACGAACCGTATTAGCTCTCTTATTGTGCAACTTCCTGTTGCCGAATTTTGGTAAGTCAGCAGTAATTTCTACTATTTATTCAGGGGCAGGGAGGGCGGGGGGGGGGGGGGGAGCTTTTGAGGTTTTAACGACATCGATCACGTTGAGAACGGAAAGGGATGAAATTCTCAAAAAATTTAATATTGGGTGATAAGACAAAGTATTTAATAAATATGTCGAATGATTAATTTTAATAATTTTGTTGACATTTATTGGGGCTGTAAATATATGTTCATAGTTTGAACTGCCGATAAGAAAGAATAATCCGTAACGATTTTTTTATTAATAATTTCAGTAAGATTTGAAAATTATTTTCGGTGATGGAGAAAATTTTGTATTCTTTCGGGGTTGAATATACATATCGAAAGTTTCGTTTTGTTGTTTAACTAGAGGTGTTTTTAATTGAGAACATAAGATGGTGAAATTCTCCTTAAAATCTGTGTTGCGGAATAAAAAAACGAATGATTCCTAAAGGTTTTCCATTAATCGTATCAATAATATTAAAATCTGTCGAGGTTGCAAGAAGATTTTCATATTTTGAAAATGGGACGTATCGAGGTTTTTCACGTTTTTAGCAAAGTAATTTTTAAATCGTATTTCCTTTCGTCATTGACTGATTTACAAGTAATAGAAATTCATATAATTACGGTAAACGCGAATGACCGTAATTATCGTTGAGATTAGACTCGCGATACCAACGAAAAATCGCTCCCCGTGAACAAAAAACCGGTAACATAAAATTATCAATTTATTTCGATAATTTTTCACAAGCTTATATTTTAGTTTCGAAATTCAAGCGGCTAAATCATCGTCCTCGTTGCCTTACTCGGAAAGAGAAAAGCACCCACGCCATTAGTTGGATGATTTTCGGTCTTTCTTCTACCTTTTTGTTGTTCAAATAAGGCAACGTTTCCGCGCTCATAACGATCGTAGGCGTGTTCGTTAAGTGGCGAACTAAATTTCTCAGTGAACTTGCCGATACGAGAAACATGCTCGAATACCCGAGCACGAGAAACTTTCACAGAAGTTCCTTGCCGAGCCGATGGCGCAAATCGCCTCGAGTCGACACTCTTCGCGGACACTCAACACTTCGGGTAAAAAAGTCCCGCCATCGACCGATCCCGTTCTCCGCGCGAGACCTCAAAAACAAAGAAAACAACGAGTAAAGTGTAATCGGAGTAAAGTACAAGTATCGCGTATCGTACGACAAGCCAGTCTCGAGATTTGTCGTCGTTACCTAATATCGTTGATGAACGATCGGGAGAAAACGATGTAATTGCGTATAAGAACTTTGCTGCGCTTCGTCGCGATCCCAACTCACGAAGCAATTACCAAAATTTCCCAACGACATACACGTGGCTCTCTCTCTCTCTCTCTCTCTCTCTCTCTCTCTTCTTCTCTCTCGAACGCTAAGTTTCTGAAATATAGGACTCACGTGTTAATTAAACTCGTACTCGGACGATATTAATGATACGAGACGATATAAACGTTGAACGTATTTCAAAGTAAAGTTTCTTCGTTTACGGACTTGTTTGTAAGTTGGACCTGTGACTGTTTTACGTATGGCTCTATTTATCGTAGCGCGATGCAGCTCGTATATATCGCGAGGCAATAATGCCTAAAGTATAAAGGTGATATACGAAAATTTTGTGCTCTTAATATGCCTGGACGAGTTCGTCCGGTTCCTATATGTCGCGCGTTTAAAATTTATTATGCCAACAGCGAGTGTCGGTAATGTGTGCGCGTTAGCGTTCGCGTTTCTTTCTCGGCCGCGGTAGAACCCTCGAACCATTCGGCCGACCGGTAATTCCATAATGGCCGGGCTCTCTCGGTGCGAGTTTCGTGCCTCTACATACCAGCGCGACGTGATACGAAGCAGCCGTGGCCTACTTTTTGCACACATGCACACTCTTTCGTACAGTTTCGACGGGGACTTTCACTCGTTGCTTTTCCTGCATACTGCTTACTCTCCACTGGCACAGGTCCCTAACGTTCGGATCGACGCGTTCCCATCGGTTTATTATCTTCGATGCATTTTTCCTCTCGGACGATTAATTTACCATTTTTTCATTCGTTTAACGAATTTTTTTTATCACAAGTCTCCAATAAGTTTTGTAAATTTTAATAAGAGATGCACACGTTATTGCCTTTTTTCTTTTATTAAGTTCTAATCTTCCGAACATTTTTCCACGCGGACAATTATTTTACGATTTACAACGGAGGATTTTTTTATCGATAGAATTTTTCAAAACATAACTCATTTTTGCCTGATTTGTAAATTTAATAAATTATAAGCAGATGTACAGGCGTTGGGGATGTTTTTTTTCTCGAAATGTCAAATTATTCGAAAATGCTAAAAAAACATTTTAACAAAACGTTAGAAACATTTTTTAACAAAATTCTTAGGCTTGACATTTCGTCGAATTTTCATACGACATTCGATTTTTTATTCAAACTTATAACCACTGTTCTTGGACATAATTATGATCGTTCCCTAAAAATTATTTCGCTCGATACCTATACGATATACCGTATATATTTATTGCTACTTTTTTCACGAAAAATATGATCCATCCGTACGACGAGATTGCGGAGAATAATCTGAACCCGGCATTTGTCAGCTTCGAGTAGGGAATATTGTTTCTGGAGGGGGGGGGGCGGGGGGGCTCCCGTGGCGCTCGAATTGCTCACATTTACCGGCTTATCTGGATTACCGTACCTCCTACTATACACCCCTCTCTATCAAGACCGAGACAGAGAGAGAGAGGGGTGAGAGAGAGAGAGAGAGAGAGAGAGAGAGAGAGAGAGCGAGAGAGAGCGATGTATATCGCAGTAGTACACGGTGCACGTTTTCTCGTACAGCCTACTATAATACGCGGGAGTAGATCAAGTCTCAACCCCACGGTGAAACTTATTGTTGCCTGTTGTATCATTTCTTTCGGCGTATACAAGTAGGGTAGCCATACTAGTATAAGGGTAGTAAGAAGAATGTAAATATAATAAAGAAATATACCTACCCGTGTATATCTCCTTTTCGGAAAGTCGGTTGGGCGACCAAGATATCCGGGTTAACAGCGAATCGAAGGATTATTGAAATTGTTATACTTATTTAGAAAAATATTTAGAGTGCGAACACGAGGAAACTGACGAAAAGAATATTATGTGTGAAAATATGTAAACATATTTTACTGTGTTATATCGTTCTTGGACAAGACTCATGGACGCACACAGGATTGATGGGAAACAGAGTTTATTTGTGATAGTCATAGGCTGTCCTCGAAATCGTTTCTGAATCGTCGCTCACTACGTCAACCTCGTTCTCATCTTATAATTGCAGCGAGGCTAGAGACGAATACCATAGAAAGAGATCGGTGGTAACGTCGCTCGTGCGTTTGTATAGGCGGTTGGGTATTTGAGCTTAGCAGTAGTAGTAGACGGTATAAGACAGACGATCGCGGAATGTACCTTTCGTCGAGCCAGTACAATTTCTACTGCCACGGTTTATATCCGCGAGGCGAACCACATTCCCTCTTACTATTTCAATGTAAACTATTAATACATATACATATATGTATATGGAGTAAAGTTAGCTGTGTAAGCCGACAAGTCGGTCGAAAGGAATATTCTATACTTATATTTACGTGTCGAAATAAATGGAAATAGATTCTATTAATTATAGCCAAGTGTTAAATACACGTCGAATATTATTAAATGAATTATTATCCTCATTGAATTGTGTATTTAATCGTTCGAGTCGATATTGTTGCATAATGACGTAATTAGGGGAGACCGGGGTCATATGCATCATGAGTATTTGCGATAAGAACCGTGGCAATATTTTCAATATTTCTGTGAGGTAATGGTCGGCTGAAAAAAAGCCACGAGCGAGTATTTGCTTAATCTCTATAACTGAAAGACCTATTCAGTACAAGAAAATTTAATTTCTATGATCTTTGTTGAATAACTGGTTAAAAAAATGAGGTCGGAGTATACCTGGGGCGGTTTATATTCACTCCGGTTCGCTATGGTTACAAAGGCTACCGTGCTGAAATTGCGCTTGCTCATTAACCATTTGTGCGTGACTTTTCAAACTGTTCAAATCTGCAATTAACCTCACCGGTGGGGTCAATAACATCACCGACTCGATCGAGTTCGAGAAGTCAGTCTGTATATCGTTAACGGCCCAATGAAAAAAAGTGATGCATCTGCTCCACTTGTTTGTGATTCAATCGATATTTATACTCCTAATAGCGTTTAAGAGCATTTTGTTCTCGAGTTCGATGATTAATTCACAATCTTTTCCAAGCTCTTCGGTATGCATGCGAGGTCTACGCTCGGTAATCTCCTTTCAACCATTCTAATACTATATAAATATATATATATATATATATGTAAACATATATGGGCAATTCTATGCATACAAGTTGTATGTTCTCGAATCTCTCAGCGAAGGATTAAAGAAAGAATGAAAAAAATACACACACACACATAGACTCGGACGAAAGCAAGCCAGATGGTAAGAGAGTGCAGAAGTAGAGGATAGAAAGAACGTTTCATACCTATCCTCTTTGGGAGTCGAGGGATTACTTCAGGTTCACTGGATCCGATGCTCCCCCGGTTGAAGGCTTTGGCTTGCCTCGATATGCTGGTACATATCACAGACCTTTACTATACGTATATATATATATATATACGAATAATATACCACGACGAGGAAAATCCCGTCGAGTTTTGTGTTCAAAATATTATACGGATTAGAGCCTGTCGTTTTTTCATCCACCCCGGATTCGTGTACAAGTAGGTAACGCCGGTATTAGTCAGACGGATAGGCAGGTAATATCTAAATGCTTACTTACACGTAAAAATCTTCCTGAGCCTGGAGTCGGTGTACACAAGTTCTCAGATTCTATCAAATTTTATGATAATCTATTTTTACTAAACGTTCGCGGTTGACGCGGTTATATTTTTCATAACGTTTATAGAACACGATATTGAATATATAACAAACCTATAATCCTAATAATTATCGATAATTTGTTATTCTCGTTACGTAAACGTAAATAAAATGAAGAATTTTGGAGGTAAAGTAAAATCGATTCGGAAAAAAATGACGACTCTCAAAATATTACATTTTTGTCTACATTTCGCGAAGTTTTTCTTCTCGATCTAAAAATATTTTAGATTCATTTTATTAAAATTAATACGTTCTAGTCGTTCGAGTATCGTAATATCGGTGCGCGAAGTGCTTCGACCGCTTACGAGGTGTAAACTTCCGCAAAGAGGGGATGAAGCGAGTGAGAAACCTTCGAGTTATGCACCGATCTTGCGATTCTTTTGTGTATCGTGCCTCGACCGAGATTAACGTCTCGTGTCGGATATCTTTTCGTAAACCCGAACCCTCCGAGCTTTCTCGAAGACCAAATAGACCGTTACGTATATACGTAGGGTCGAAGAGCTAAGAAAAGAAGAAGAAACAAAAAACAGAGACGGAGCGAGAAACGAAACAGGATAACAAAATATATAATAAAGGGAGCGAGAAGAATCAAAGAATACGGTGAACCGTTTCAGCGGGTGTGTATCGAGAAGACAATTTAACTAATGGAAGGGTATTGCCTTTGGAATTCCCGATAGACTTCTCCCGCATCGTTCTTATATTCATTCTCTAGTTTTCTCGTTCACCCTTCGCTCGCTCCGACGTATACGACGTAATCCATACGATCGTGTCCTATATACACCCTCCCCCCCTCCGCCCCTCCTTTCCCTGTTCACCTCTTCTCTTTTTCCTTCTCCGCTTTGCTTCATTCTTTTTTACTCCCCATTGTCGAGAAATTCGCTCGCTACCCCAAACTTTCGATTTACAGTATCGTCGAAATAGTTTTACTCTTTGCGATTTGGCTTCGAGGGTTTCTTCGAGACTATTTTCAATTTGTTGAGTATGCGATATCAACGGAAAATATCTCTTCGAGCCTAATCGGGGAATCTTGTATCGGACAATGGTGCGAGGTTTTGGAAGAGGGAAGGCTCGTACGGCGACATAGCGTACAATCGTATTAGAGGAAAATTGTATTATACGATATATATAGAGAAGAATGTTGATGATGATGATGAAGAAGAAGAAGAAGAAGAAGAAGAAGAAGAAGAAGAAGAAGAAGAAGAAGAAGAAGAAGAGGAGAAGGAGAAGAAAAAAGCAGGAGGAGGAGGAGGAGGAAAGTGATCGGGAACGAGGGTTTGCGAATCGGCGTGTCGTTCTCGTTGACGGAACAAAAAGGGCGCGCGTCGCCGTTGCGGCGGTGTTGAATAGTGGGCTAGGGGGATAATGCATCATTACGGGGTGGGTTAGGTGACTGCGTGACAAATGTCTGACGGAGCTCGCGTTGCTCGCCCCCGTTACGCGCGTTATTTTTGCCCCGAGCGTTTTTGCTCCGTTGCAGATTTTTCTATAAGCCGAGAAGTTTTTTGTTTAGTTTTTTTTTTTATATATTACGTAATCCATTTTTTTTTTCGTAAAATAAATATTTACGATTCATAAATGCTCAATATTGTTATTCAATATTGAAAGAACCAACGATATATTTTGAAAAACAATTATTTTGGCAAAATTGTACAATTTTAAGGAATTTATTATTGAAATAATCATTTTATTGTTATATATTATATTATTATTATATTCATTATTATTCATTATTATAATTTTATTATTAGAATTATTGTTTAAAAGTAATAATGATAAAGCAAGGCCAACTCCAAAGACACCTTGAAAGCCACAAATACATCCACGCTTGGTATAATCAAATGAACGGACTACGACTTACAATAGAAAAATTCAATGGACTAATCCGGATTAAACTCACCAAACACCGTACATTACATATCTACCCATGTATCGAAAGAGGAACGACACGCAAGACCAAAAATTTCATAGTCATGTCCACAGAACATAGACGAATCTCTACCTTAATCGAAAGAGCCCCGTTTCATGTTCAGAAAATGTTGCAAAACGCGATACTATAAAAATTAAAATGATAAAGAAATTTTGTTAAAGTTGGAAGATTTAAACGAAATTATGATAATTTGTTCATCGTGTTCGAAGACATTTTATAGAGTTCAGTGGACACGGAACGTATCACGCGAAGTAATAAAACATGGTACATTATAAATACTCCATTTCAACCACAGATAGCGAAGGGTGAGTTATATCTCCATTCCTGCACGCTACGGATATATTACACCCGCCGGAATCGATATACGAGGAGACTTAGACGACGATATACAGCCACGGCTGGTTTGACTTATTCATACGAAACGCCGGTTAAATCTCGAAAGGGCGTATCCGATCTTTGAACGTGAAAGAAAAGTCTCGGGTCGCGCGCCCTTTCGACTATCACTCGTCGCATCTCCCGTTTTATATCTAACTCGTGCTATCGAACGACAGAAATTCTTCTCTGTCCTACGTAAGTGGGACGATCGGAGAATTCGCGAAAGCTTGTACGAACCTCGAGGAACGCGTGTCTTCCCTCTATTGATATTCTTTTAGAAAATTCGAAAAGAATATTTGCGTGTCACTTTGCAACTCGTTCGCGTTCCGTTGAAACCGAAAAAAAACGTAAAAAGAAAGGAAAGAAGAGACCAGGGGACGCGTATAGTCGTAATGGACTTACTATCCTGCAACGATCTACGATATTCCGGGGCAATATTTAAGGGTTGAAGTTAGAAGGTTCGTGGAAATACGAAACACTTTTGAAAAATTGTCGAGCCTTTCGTGCGAAAGCCACGTATGAAAGTATGTGTCGGATAAGGGTACGTTTTTCTCTCTCTCTCTCTCTCTCTTTCTCTCTCTCACTCTCTGCAACCCATACACACACGCATACACATATATATGCGTGTGACTGACGTACAAAGATATACGCGAAACGGTTTTGCATACTCGGCAAAAGTGTAATATACGTAGAGTCGGGCGGGCCACACGGGACAGTTCGATATTGCGACAAGGGGTTAGTAGCCTAGCTGGTCGTCCGAGCGAAAGCTGGATCGCTCTTAATGTATTTGGCGAGCTATAGTGGTACTACAGACGTCCATATATATAGATATATTCAGATAAATCTGGAGATATGGCATGGGAGTGTTGCTGTTACGCTACGCTACTCCGCACTACGGTATACGCATCACCAGCCACCCTTTTCGCAAGCTCAGCATTCCCACTCTTCTTTTCTCTACCCTCAAACCGCCACACACCCCCGTGCCCAGGACCACGTAGCCTATGTTCTTTGTCTCCCTTTCTCTCTCTCTCTCTCTCTCGTAGATTCTCCTTCTGCCTCACGAGGATATAATAATGGCTCTAAAACGAAGCTCCCGATCGTTTTTTCTCTCTCCACTCGACCGGCTTTAATCTCTTAACAGATACCAAACGACGAAAAGAATAAGAATATGTATGTATATATATATATATATATATATATATATATATATATATAAAAGTAATATTAATATCGTATACTCAATGAGTTCGCTGAGTAATATGCCATCGTCGCATTGAGTTTGAATTGAAGGGAGAGCCTTCGTTACTTTTGTCTTCTATCGAAGTAGATTGGCTCTGTTTTCATATTTCCTACCGATGAAGTTTTTCAAATTAGAAACACTATAATACGGGGGATCGACGAGATCGTTCATAATTGTTTACACTTTCTCACTTTCGAAGAGGTCTCGCATCGGCTCGGTCCAATTACGCCACACTATATCGTTCAATGGATTAATGGTTTTTTAATAAAGCAGAAATTGTATGATTAAATTTATCTTTTCAACGAATTAATAAAAGATTTTCAATTCATCACTGAGATTAATTGCGATCAAAGAAGTGACAGCTCTTTCACGCTCTAAAGATCATAATACGACGTGAGAAAACATACTGTATCGTAAGATTCAAGTTAAATGAAAATTACAGATTATAGTGCGTCGTTATTCGCGTTAAGCGAATATTACGAATATTCGTTTCTGAAAATCTCATTCCGATCTGACTCATCGTTCATTGAATGAAAATTAAATCGAGAGTGCTCTCTCGCACGAGTACCGGAAACGACCTCTCTCCGTTCATTTCGCGAGTATCGCCAGTGCTATATGCTTAACCGTGATATTTTTGATATATCTATATATCTATATACATTTATCGACATCACTTGTTCTATATAAAACCAGCATAAAGTGAACGATAAAGAGACGTAGATGAACGGGAAACAAATTGAGTAATGGTGTGATTCGAAATCGTGCGTTACGTCGTTCGACTTGTGCCAGTTCGAGACCGCTGGTTCGCGAGCACTTAGGAAAATCGATATACCTACCCCCAAGCCCTCACCTCATCCCCGACCCTTCCCTCATGCCCCACGGCTCACACTTGATCCGCTAGGAACGGCGAAGCAGCGTTGGGTGCTGCTGCTGCTGCTGCTGCTGCTGCTGCTCGTTGTCGCTGCCAGGCCATATCTTGATTGAAATCAGTGCCACCACTCGTCTCCTTTTTTCGCCCTCTCGCGCCATTTTCCAACGTACTTTGGCTCCTTTCAACACCCTCCCGGTGTTCCAGATCTCTCGTCTTCGTCGCTGCACGGTGTCCGACGCCTTCGCATCGGCTCTCTCCGACACCTTTGCCACCATTGCTCTTTCCTCTTTTTTTTTTTTTTTTTTTTTTCATTTTTCCTTTTTTTTCGGTACCTTGCTCTAGACTCTATGGCAGATTCACACACCCTCGATCCTGCTTTCGCCCTCTTCTTGTTCTTATTCTTCTTTTTCGTCTTTTTTCACTTGGTTCTCCGGCCTAAAACGGAGTCTCTTCCCCTCGTCGCACCTTTCGTCTCCACCGATGAATCCAGTTAGTCTCGTTAATGTCCGAGACAGAGCCCGAGCCAGAGATTCGCGTGCACGTAGGGCTGCTTTCATCCCTCTGTCTCTCATCCCCTTCGCGCTCTGACTCTCTCTCTCTCTCTCTCTCTCTCTCTCTCTCGCCCTCTTCATATATACGTACTGCTGTCATTTCCGGCATTTTACCTCCACCCTTCTTGGCAGACGAAGCACTGGAGAACCTTCTTCAACCGCCCCCCCCCCTCCCAACGTCATTCTCGCCACTCCCTTTGTCCTCGAAACTTTCGCCCTTTATTAATCCTGACGTATTCGCAAACAAGGAAGTATACATAGCGATTCTTGATATTGAAATTGCAACGTCAGTGTCAAAATCGTCGAACCATGGTAGACTATTGTAAAGTTGGAAAATATTCCACGAGATAGAAAATACGAAAGGAAAATAGAAAATATCAAATACGAATATTTTATACGCGGTTTAATATTTTTACTTTTCATCTCGTACTTATCGTCTTCGATGATTTTTTCTTATTTTACAATACTCGGAACAATTAAGCAAAATTATCAAACACGAATATAATATTCGTACGTTTGACTCGACCAAAAATCATGAATAGAATATTCGTCTTTGATCATTTTCATATTCATCTCCGACCATTTACTTTTGAATTAAAATTAATAAAAATTCCACCCCGGTCGTCTCGTACTTTGTCATTACGAACCCTCTATTAATTTCCATTAATTTCTTCGTATAAAAGTTTGAAACTAAAAATCAATGCTTTACCGTCAGTTTGCGAAACGAGAAGGGAGCAAAAAGATTCGTTGCTCCGTAGGTTGGATATGCCGCGTTGCGCAGAGTTCGTCGCACAGTTTGCGCAGGATACATACAATATGCTTTGTAGTACAAATATATATATATACGAGTGGGTGAGAGCTGTTATCTCCTCAGGAATGGCTCATCCATCTCAACCAGGAGTTTCACGCTAGCTATTCACCAGGGACGAATCTCGCCTTTGCTCTCTCGCGAGCAAAATACACTTACTATGTTATAGTTACAGAGTGAGAGTGAGAGAGCCATATAAAGTGTGTATGTGTGTGTGTGTGTGAGAGAGAGAGAGAGAGAGAGAGAGAGAGGAGGAGAGCCAAAAACGGACGTGAAGATAATGCTACGAGCTACGAGTCCTTGCGAGACCGTACATAGCACGATGAAACCGAAGATCTCGCCCTCGGACAGAGAGCCCTCTACCGGTTGTTTGTCTCGGTCAAATGTTGACCGGTGGTCTCTTTCGCTCCCTTATACGTTCGGCTCTCACTCATGCGCGGTAACGCTCGATTCGCGATACTACGATCGAACATTTGCTTCAAAGAACGAAATAAAACCATTCATGATATTCACGCGATTGCGATTAATTTCATTAATTTCTCAAGGATTTCAGAGAATGGTAATAATAATGAAAACGCCAACTGCTAGCAGGACAGGGTCACGATATATATACAGGGTGTTTCTTTTATCTCTGCCACCCGAAGCATCTCGGTAATTATCGACGTCACAAAAAAATATTCCAAACAAAAGTTGTACGATGTGGAGAGAGCCATGGACCAATTTTTTTTTTATTCCGGTGATAGCGTTGACCCACAGTGAAGGTCACCTTAATTTTTTTAACACTAGATTTACCAGCTCTTTTCGAAAGCATCTCTTTTCCATTATACCAACGGTCGTTGTGACTCGTGTGGTAAATCTAGTGTTAAATAGAATGATACAATTTTTTTTCAACCATCTTGCGG